>CALNHX010002777.1:0-168138 GCA_940337035.1 Agriotes lineatus
AATAATAAAAGCAGGTGTTCTCCAGGGAAGCGTTCTTGGGCCAGTACAAAACCTCTTGTATGCATGCATCACCTCAGAAAAAGAACATCAAATTAGCAACATTTGCCGACTTGCGGATGAAACCGCCGACGCCGTCTTAACTATAGCAAATAACAAGGATCCAAGGATCAGTTAAAAAAATCACTGTATGGATGAAGCAGTGGCGTATAGACTAATGAAGGAAAATCCATTCATGTTAATTTTACCAACATAAAAATAATAATATCCCAGTGATTGACACATTGCAATAGCAGGGGCATTTTAAAAAATTCCCAACTATCAGTTCAGAATAGAGTACTGGGTCATAAACAAGTGTTGCGCTCAGTTTGAATTTATGACATCCAGTTGTTGGTCTATATCAGTGATTCCCAAACTTATTTGGCTTACTGCCCCCTTTTTAGAAAAAAAAATTACTCAGCGCCCCCTGGAAATCAACATTCTTTAAGCGAACAAACAGAAAGATATTGTAGTGGTAGCTTCTTGAGACTGATAATTATCTATAAGAGTATTTCTAGGTAGGAAATTATTTTGAACGAATAAATTAATTAGCAATTAAAAAGTACAAGGAGGGATTTATACATTAAAAGTACAGCATAAATATTTGAAAATTGTTTAATGAATGATACATTAGATACAGTTACTGTTAAATTGTGAATAGTTTATTAAAAAGGTTCGAGCATATAAGTTAATTTAGTTGGGATAGTTGTTTGGTAACATCAGAGCTTAGATTTTAATTTGTATTAACTGACAATCGGAATAACTAAAGTGAAAGCCAAAATCAAATAATTATCTGAAAAAGTCGATTATAAAATGTTATAATAAAATATATCATATAGAAATTTGGTATAAATTATTATTGCTAGAGAAAATGAAATTTTTAAAATAACCATTTTTTTCTGTATTTGTAATCTGTATTTTGAGTAAAAGCAAATTTGAATAATAAAAACCCTTTATTATAATGGCATTTACCTTCTGGATGGTGCATTAAAGGAGATGTGATAAAGTAAAATTAAAGAAACTGAGAATAAACGAATTTTAATAAACAGACTGAATAAATAAAGTAACAAGTGGTATGAAGAAGAATAAAAACATTTAATAATGGTAAATAGTCTTTATGGGATAAATACATCTGTAACTTGCATTTTGTGTATTTATTTGGAAAATAATGTTACACTATGTTAAACAACAGATGAAATATGTACGAACGGTTTTTCTAAATCTTCTTATCTTCTCTTCCATCTTTAAGGTTTCACCACCCCATAGATATACAAATACTACGTATAACTGGATAGGCCTCCAGTGTTCATTGAGCGTGTCAGCTCGTGAAGTTATGCAACCCGCCTATATGTAGTATATCGCTCTCTGTCTAGCTCGTTAATGCTTATGGACGAATTACAGCAACTTAACTTTAAAACAGGTAAAATTTAATTATTACAGCAATATGACTAAAACTATTGCGCTATCATATTATAAACAATCTTATGTTTCAATTTTTAAAACATTATGCACGCAGTATTCAATCTTATTAAGATATTAACACAGAAAAATCAAAATGATAATAAATATATAATTATAATGGCTTTAGGTTATGGGATTTAAATGTGATACACGCACACAACTCCCTTTTGCAGTGATCATATAATTAGCCAAAAATTTGACTTTTAATTTTTAAGCATTTGTCAAAACTTTTCAAAAATTACAAATTCTACAAAAACGGTACAAAATAGAGCGTTTCTCTAAAATTTTAAGCTGAATTAAAAAATATAATAATATACCGGGTGTTCTATTTAAAATAGGAGTTAATACAAAAATAGAAAAAATAAACAAAAGAAACCTATTTTAGTACTCAACAGGAAAATTACCTATCTCACATCAATACACATTAAAAGTTCAATAAAAATGTAAAAATTTGGAAAAAATTGTTAGATCAGTTTTTGAAAAAATCGAAGAACGTGAAAAATCGCAAGAGTTATGCGATTTTCTTCAAAAGCTTGCTGTCGCATCTACATAATACACGAAACTTTTATATGAAGTTTCAACGCCATACCTCTTTTCGTTTTTAAGATATTCTGTTCACAGACAGACTGACACACAGACCAATGAACAAAAACATGTTTTTTGGGTTCAGGGGACTCTAATATAAAATGTGAAGATCTGTTGAAAACTCAATTTCGAATTTTTGGGGTGAATACAATAAGTACTTCCTTTATCGTAAAAGGAGGTAAAAAGCAAAAAATAGTAACATTTATTGTTTATTAATATTTATTACACAATACCTATACGTATACTATACTAAAAACAGCAGTTTTTAAATCAAATCAATTTTGACATTTTATGCAATTTAAATTATACAGTTTTCCATGGTGCTGCATGCGTCATTGTAAGAAAATATTTACAATATTCTTCACTAGCTGAAGTTCGTACAAATCTTCTGAAAATATTTTTTCCGATACCGGATGCGCTGACACAAATAAATGCAGTTTTTCACCGAAATGGTTTACAGCAGCATTTTCTTAGTTTTTAATTGTTTAAAATACTTTCACGAAGCTCCTCTCACTTTTAACTTTTATTATACAACAAACGAACAAACCATCACCGATTCTACATCTCGAAATGATTGGAACTAGGTAAAATCAGGTAAAAATCAAATAGGTTCGCTGATCTGGCACACGTCTCGCGTAAATGACTGTGAGTTGGAGTGAAATACAAATACTACAGTAGTGCTATCTCTTTCGTTACTGCGCCTGCTTCACAAACGTGCATTCGTTTATACTGAGCAAGGTCGTTCCAGTTACTCGTAGAGTATCCATTTCTATGCACCACCCCCTTATTTTTATTCACCGCCCCCCAAATGTACCCGAGGCTACTATCGCCCCTCTGGATCGTTCCAGCGCCCCTAAGGGGCGGTATCGCCCACTTTGGGAATCATTGGTCTATATAGTAGGGAGGCCGAGTAAATTAATAATTATTTTCGTGGAACTGAGTAGGTTTATACCGACAAGTGATACCATTGTAATCAGCGGCGTTTCCTTAGTAGAAAAACTCCTGTTGTCGCTTTCTCAGCCTGTGGAGTGAGGAGCTATGACGTCACAAAGATGGAGATTCTTGGTATCAGGTTTTAATACAGTAAAACTAGGTTTAACCCAAACATTCAAAAAAGAAAATTCTATGCAGCGGCAAACTGTTTAGTACTCTCCTCTTAGTAAGTGGAAAAAAGTTGCATGATCTTGCTCGTCGGATTTAGGCGCGAGGGGGTGGAAAGGTGGTAAAATGGTAGGTTTCAACAGTTTTACAGTTTTTCGCAAATATCTCGTGAACTGCAAGGTTTAGCGCAAGATGGGAAAAATAGGCAAAATGAAGATAAAAGCGACAAAGGAGGGGAGCAATGTAGATAGATATATTATCATATACATACATATAGCCGTACATACATACATCATCATCATCATCATCATCATCATTCCTTTTTCCTCCTGTAGAATCATAGGGCGTCTTTCGACGATTCTTCAGCATTTGGTGTTTCCACCTACTTATATGGTATATAGCAGAGTTGCCAGCTTTGTACCAACATACATACATACACACATACAAATGTAAATATCTTATTGATTCGTCACTAAGTACTTTTTATAACGAAACATACTCTTTATAACGAAACATATTCATTTTCAAGTGAGTACGATGAATCCCAAGCTAACTGGAAAATAATGACATCATTACCGCTTCCATATCTCAGTAACCCTTGTCTGGAAGTCAAAAATGCATAGGACCATTTTTATTGTAAATTAAATATAGATTAATTTTGTGTAAGATAAAGTTTGCGCTAAACCTTGCAGTTAACGAGATATTTGCGAAAAACTGTAAAACCTACCATTTTACCACATTACCACCCCCCTCCCTCCTACACCCGACGCGCAATATTGTGCAACTTTTACCACCTATTGAGAGGAGGGTACTAAACAGTTTGCTGCTGGGTAGAACTTTTTTTTGGATGTTTGGGTTAAACCCTAGTTTTACTGTACTAAAACCTGGAACCAAGAATGGCCATGTTTGTGACGTCATAGCTCTTCCCTCCACAGGCTGAGAAAGCGACAACATAATTTTTCATACTCAGGAAACACCACCGAATAAGAAGGTACCACTTGTCGGTATAAAGCTACTCAGTCCCACGAAAATCGTTATTTGACGAGTTAATTTAGTTTGGCCTCTCTACTAATACTAAAAACAGCAATTATGCTTGGTCTTAGAAATATCAAAACAGTTTTAATACATATGATAAATGATAAACTCCAGGTGAATATGATCGAGAACCTGATAAGAAAGTTTGTCAAGAGCTATGAGGAGAGGCTCAATAGACATCCAAATCTGAAAACTCTACAACTTCTTGACAATCAAGATCTCGTCCGTAGGTTCGAAAGGACGATAAATAAATTAAAAAATATCGCAAGGGTATAGTGCCAAGAACTGATAGTCGTATTACAAGGAGTAATTCAAAGCTGATTCCTATTAATGTTGTTGTCTCACCCCATATAAATAATAAATATTTGCATTTAACCTGACATATAAGTAAATTTAAGTATCTAATATGAATTTATTTGAGTTATTTAGTAAAAGGTGTATACATTGTATTTAAAAAATGGTTGGAAATGAAGATATACATATAGTAAGAGGTTTTATTTACAACTGTACCTATCGTTAGCAAAAATGTCGCTAACAAAATGTTGTCGAGCAACAATGTCGCTTCGACAATTGAGACTACAAAAATGTCAAAACGTTTTAAGAGGGAATTAAAACATCGCAAGTATATAGAAATCTGAAAGGATGGCAGGACGATTACATGTTTTTTAGTATTCAGGGCACGCTGCACATTTAGTTTAAGTATGTAAATACTGTGAATTATAAATACTTTAATAGACAACAACAATTACCAAGGACAATGAAGGTCATTACGTCATAAAGTCATACTTTTCAGGAAGGTGACGTTTTCGATCTGCGGCGTTAGTGCTGAATGACATTTTTCTTTAGTGCATTTTTGAATGTCGGTAATAGAGAAACAATAATAGTTGACATTATTACATATTATACGCCTAAATAGATATAGATTTCTATTGTCTATCGTCTTGCACATTAATTTAGTGTTAAAAACCGCTCTGTGTTGAATCAATACTCCTTGCGGAAAAACATATGATTATTCATTCTAATACGAGTAGAACTTAATAACTTCCAGTTAAAGAAATTGTATTATTGCATTTCCAAAAGTAATTCTTCTGTGTCAAGTTATTTTGTTAAAATATAATATGTTAAAGTGTCCTAAATGTAAGCAAATAATGTTTATTGTAAAGTTGTACGATACTTCTCACTTCTAAAAACGAATTGTTTGTAACAGATTTAAATAAAGGTCTTGGCAATCGAAGGGCCTGTCTTCCAATCTGCTGGAAGATTTTTTATTAGTCTAATTTCTGAAAGCTTTCAAAATTAAATGTTAACATAATAGAAGGTGCCCATATTTATTAAAGGCTCTTCTGCGCTTTTGCGATTTTTACTGAATATACTAGGTGCTTCCACGGGTCAAACCATTTTTACAATTTTTAAGCATATAGCCACGAGTCTTTCCAACTTTTGGAAGAAAATAATTGATAGTAAAATATCAGTACAATACATGTTTCATTTAATAGAAACCATTAGTGTGTATAATCATCTTGTTAGTTCCAAATTTCTAAATAATAGTTCTTATTGCATTATCCTTACTTTACTGCTATTTGATATTTTCTTGTCGGCATGCATTTATCCCAATTTCCTGCACATCATAAATAATGCACTTGATTGGCTAATTTTATGCCAATTTGCAGTTAACCACGTTAAGGAGAAAATCAATTAGTACTTTAGATGCAATTTATGCGCTACTGTTCGCCTTGTATGTAGGCTATAATAAGACTTGGGCACTTCAATTTATAGCTAATTAAATTCTAATTAAGGGCCGGGGAGTATCTTTAAGTAGTTTAATGAACTTGAGGAGAAGCCTTTATAATTTAATGAGAATATTTAGCTGCCAAGATTATACAGCAATATTTTAAAATTTAAATTAATATTGTGGAGTTTTTAATTTTTCAAATCAATGAATTGCATATGCAACTGCTTAAATTAGTTTCTATTACAATGACAAAAGACGGAAAGGTTATAACAATTTTTCGCATCGCGTTTCGCAAAAATTAAGCCTTTCAATTTTTAAATGCACCAGGAAATTAGGGCCTCCTACACGAGGTAAACAAAATTACTCACCTCTTTTGAAGGCGTGCTCCTGCTCGTGGTCCGGGGGGCAGATGCAGGCGTTTTTGCTGGTCTCTGCAACAGTAGCCGTCATCGTATGTAAGTCAACAGGCACGAGAAATTAACACAACTGCAACTCGGTAAGTGAAATTCGGTCTGAGTTCGAAAACGGTTCAAAATTTACATCTGCCCAGCTCGCGCATGTGGTGCTTATGTTTACATTCGCTGCCCATGCGCAAACCGGTCCCGCAACGCTCGGAACGTTTCGGTTCGAGTACCTACGGTGGTAAAGGTCGGCCACTCTTCCCGAGCCTTGATTGTAGTAGTCGTATTATTGTGTATTGTCTATTGTATGGAAAGATGGGTGTGTTCAAAGGCGTAGGTACAAGTTTGGACAAGTTTTCCAGGATTAAAATTACAAATATCGCCCCCACCCTTATCAAATTCGTACAATTAGTCGCGCCATTGAAAGTGTTCTGGGACAAGGGACAAGTAATTGTTATAAAGTTAGAAAAATGCTTGCACGAATTTGGATTTTTTAGCCAAAAATTCAAGATTACGTTCAGACTAACATAACCAGCTTTAAAAAATACAGAAACGAATTAAAAATTTAGTTAAATAAATTTAATTTTACCTCCCGCGTCTAAAAGACGAAAAAAGTATGTATTGTAATCGCGAAAAAATCACCTTCCGGGATTTCTCCAAATCTTCACCTTTCAGGGTCCCTAGATGACGAAAAACAGGTTTTCTCAATTCCGTCTGTCTGTCTGACTGTCTGTCTGTCTGTCTGTCTGACTGTCTGTCTGTCTGTCTGTCTGTCGGCGGTATAACTCAAAAACTATTTGTTGGAGGATGACGATATTTTGGATGCAGATTATATGTTTACCTTGCATAAAACCGAAAAAATTTCAGACAAATATATACAGGGTAAGTACCTTAAAAAATAAGGTTTGTTTATTTTTGCGTTAACTTTGAAATAGATAGAAGTAATAATTTTCACGTAGATCAAACTTTACACTTGCCGAAAATAAGACAACAGATACAGGATAATGTCACAAAAGAGTCGAAACGTTTCAACAATAAAACCGTTCCGTTAAATAGAGGCGTACGCCGTATTCATTTCAATAAGGCTGGATGGCGCAGTACGACTCATCATTCAAACTCCAGCGGAATACATTTTTTTTAAATTTGAAAAATGATCTAATTCGCTCGAGGGAAGTTGCGTATAAACCCCTTTCCAGATTTTTTTGATTATGGAATTCATATCAATCTGTGATTTGAGATTATTTTAATGGTATATGATAAATTTAAATCGGATATTATTATAATAAATATTACTACTGCAATAATTTATTTCAAGGGTTTTTATTTCATAAACGTCAACGTAAAATAACTCTAAATTACATGAATAACATGAACAGCTAATTTTAACCTAATAACACTAAACTACTGTCTAATATTTATTTAAAAACAATACAAGAACAATTAAAAAGTAGTTATGAAATACGTATGTTTATACATAAACTACGCACTTTTGTTGCTGGTAAAAAGACTAATGCTGGCGATAAATTAAAGTCATCTAGAAATTAACACTAGTTTAATGCTTTAATGCTTACGTTGTGAATCTAGGAAAAATAACCCAAGGAAAAAAATCCAAGAAAAAAAACATAGAAATAAAATGCGATGATTGAATTTCTGAAAAATCTATCTTTGAATAAGTAATGTTAATGAAAATCGTTTTCGTTATGTTAAAGTATTATCAAATAATAAATGTTCCACTGGCTCTGAGAAAATTAAAGTTACAATATCCTTTAGATGGTTTATTTACACATGTATGTATATTCTTTGGTATTTTAAAAATATTCATTTCATGTATCACGCTTTGACTTTAATTTTACGAAATCAATAAAGTATAGATATAATACATTTTTTATGACAAATTAAAACTGTTAATTGATCATACATGCTATATTTTAGCAAGCATTATTTTTTCTATTCCTCAGAAACCATCAAGGTACATCTCAAAAATATACTTGTCTAAATACAAAAAAATATCTATTTTGTGATAAAAAATAAACATCCTGCGTTATATCTCTTGGAAGATTGAAATAACACTTTCATAAGAGCTATTTATTATTTGCTATAGAGTTTGATCTTAATATACTAATTAATATAGATGTGTTTTGTATTTTTTCAGTGGCATTGCAGTAAAATTTGCAGCTTGTATGTTTGAAATTTATTAAAAAATAGTAATGCCCTACAAGTAAAAAAAATAACAGTGTTCTTTCTCTTTAATATTTATTAGTTGTTCTTGTTTACACAATCGTAACTATCTTATTATTCTACTGCAATTAGGATTTATACAGGATAAAAAAAACTACAGAGTTGGTTAAAGTGGAAAAAGTAGCATAATTGCTAGTAATAAATAAAGAAGAAAGACGAAAGATTTTTAAAATGTCAGCGGTTTTCAAAATATTTGGGAAAAAATAAAAATGCCCAAAAACTAAAAATTGCTCTGGTTTCGTTATGTTTGAAAAAAAATAGATTCTTAGTATTAGAATACCTAATTGTTTCCGTTCGAATTTTGCTTTGCATTTTAAATATTTCATTGTCTTATAACTCTTCTAACATTAATTTTGCATATTTTGAATAGGTAGTTGAGTATTTTCTTGTCTGAGTCAATTTATTCATTTGCTTTCAAATAATTTTACGACCCCAAATTACTGCACCAGCAATTAATATTAGTCATAATGGTCAATTTTCAGTTTCTAATTCTTATCCTATGGTACGTCAATAATGACTTTTACGCAAACAAATCACAAAATAAGTATAAAATGTAGATCAACCATGAACTCTGCTTAGTTTTCATCTTGCCTCGAACAAGAACACTAGAGTTGATTGTGTTGTTGTTGGGGTGGTGTGTAATTCGTGTATACCATGGAACTTATTACTTCCAATAAAGGCCAAGATGAAATATATGCCTAGATGGCACATGTTGCGACATGTTGAATGCAAGACTTTTATTCGCTGGCGGTGCGCAAAATGCACTTCATTAAGATGTGGAGCAATGCTGAAGAGTGGATAAAACAGGGCCTGTTGTTGCAAGACCTCATCATGATCTGGCAGATGCAGAAGATGTTAAGGTGGTGAAATGCGTACAAGATATGAAAACAACAGCGAAAAGCAGTGGCACAAACCCAACCTAATTTTTGCTGAAGGTGTTTCTACCCTTGAAAATACAACTAAAGCACCTATGCCTGTAGAGGATTCGGCAAAACAAACATTGCGAAACCAAAGATCGAAGAACAATCCAAAATATCCAGACACGCTGAATGAACTCACCATTGAAGGTAATTTGTAATTTTTTTGGTATTTACGGATAATAGTTTTCTCTATGTTTACTTTGTATTTAAAATATCTATTAAGATTAGACATGCCGAAACAAAATTCTCGTATTATTCCCAATGGGAAAGTAAAAGGCGAAATAACAAATTTTAATTTTTAGAATTTAAAGATGAAATTTCAGGATTCGTTTAAGTTGAAGGGTACAGTATAAACTTGTTCAACTTGTTTAGCATTAATCTTTAATATTTTTATTTTTGCTGCAGACGATTGGTGTACAACTGGCGACTCTCACTACAATCGCTTTCTTCTTCACGACAACGGCCAAGATTCAGATGAACGGATTATCATCTTTGCTACAGATGAGAATCTTCGGCAGCTTTCTGAAGCAACTGCCTGGTACATGGATGGCAACCTTTTATTGGCCTCGAAACAGTTCCAACAATGATAGGTAATAAGAGTTGCTGTCGGCGGAATGTTCGTCACGGCGGTATATGCCTTACTACAGTGTAAAACGCAATCAACCTACGAAAACATTCTCCATACTATAATTCAGGAATGAGGGGATACAGAACTATATCCCGATCTATTTTGAATAAACCCAGATTTTGAAATATCGATGATTTATGTTGCAAAATGAGTGCTGGGTGATCATCTTGTAATACGCGGTTGCTTCATCGCCTAACCCAGAGCACTCATCACAAGATCAAAATATTATGTTTAGAAACCACATACCGAGAAGATGAAGAGTTTAATTTTTTTGTGGCATGTTCCCACCAGAAACCTGGAATGTAAATGTAACAACGATTTCTGGAGAAGAACTCACGAATAATCTAGTTGAAGGCTGGAATCACCGATTTTCTAATGTCGTCGGTCATAATCACCCCGCAGTATGGACATTGATAAAAAAGCGATTAGAGGAAGCAGTCGATGAAACCAAACTACAGCAATATCGTGTTGGAACTTTAGAAAAGAAGAAGAAATTGGCTGTATATAAAAACATACAGATTCGACTAAAGGCACTTTGCGAAGAATATGCTAACGGCACTGGAAATTTAGAAAATTTTATTCGTGCTGTTGGTCATATTATTAGGTTTAGATAGCCCGAATGAATTATAACTTACACTAAGCTTTTTTCAATGTTTTTTGTGTTTTCTACGTAAATAAAATGGTTGGTAGAAATTTTATTATTATTATTATAAATTATTAATATTTTTGAATTTTATTTCCCCGGATTTATTCCTCTGGATTTTTTTTGTAGATTTTTTCGTTGGATTATTTTTCCATAGACGTTACGTTTTACATGTTGCTTGATCTGTAGAATATTAGTTACTTATTCACTTATTATGTTGTCAGACTGCATTACAATATCCCCTTGGACAAATTTAATTTGATTTAGAAAAAAAGAGAAAAGCATTTTTGAAATACAAGTCGCAGTCGCAGAACACTTTCAAGTCTTACGAAGAATACAAGGCCATCTGAAATGGAGAAAATCTAGACTTTAAATTTAAAACAGATTAAATTGGGAAACGTGGTCCAAAAGACTTGAAAGTCATGAGTAGCTCAATAACAACCGTTGCTAGTCCCAAGATAAAAAAGGAGGGTTAGGTAGTGACAAACCTATGTCGTAAAAAACACTGTTGTGAAGACCCAAATTGAGCCTCGGAATGGATTGATCTTTAGGAGAAAATATGATGAGAAAAAGAAACAATTTTCGGCATATGAATATAAGACAGAATACCAACAAGCCTTGAAGAAAATGTGGGTCGAAGACAGGATCACGGAAACGTGGAATAGTAGAAGATCATGTGGAAACCGATAAGAGATAGTATTAACTGCATAGCAGAAGAGAACCTACGACATGGCAAAAACAAACCAAGAAGAGCGTCGTGGACTAAGCAATAAATAAAAGAAACGCGGTAAAGAAGAGGTTGAAAGAGAGGATAACAAAAAGCAAAACAGAATAATAGAAAAGACTAAGAGAAGACGCTAATAAATAGCTGCGGAGAAAGTTTTACTACACGGCAAATATTCGAAAAGCAATTGGTACACCACATACCAGTATCAATTCTTTCTACATTTTAAATAAGTACATATATAGCAGTTTAGTACAGTTATCTGTACAGAGTATATGCGTATACAACACTTTACTAATTACGCGAAAATAGTCAGCGCAAAAGTTACAAGTGCTGAAGGCAAATCTTGGAAGCACAAGTGGAGAGTGCCAGAAATGATCGAAACGCTTAGCGGGTGAACGAACTTGAGTCCATGTTATATAGTTACGCAAGTAGAAGATGTTTATGATTTAACGGCTGCCTGAAGAAATCTGAAGCATTCTTAAAGTACAATGCACTATTGTCTTGCGCCTAGAAAGATAGGATCTCGGACTTCGGTTGTTATTGCGGACTTGCCGGCAATGGCCATCGCTCGCCTTGGGTCTGCTGGTGGCCACTTTGGGATTTGGTTAGAACTCGGACTCGCCTTTGTTATCTAATAGCTATTTAAGTAACAAGGAATGTGAGGACCTATTAACATTTGAGGTAGGCAAGTACAAGCCAAGGCGAAGCAGCGGCTTGTTGCCGAAAATGTTAATAGGCGATGCATTTCGTGTTATCTTATTATATTTTTCCAGCTGCTTATCGACATTTTCCAGATTTTAAAAAACATTGTTAAACCTCTCCAAAGAGTCAGCCCACGGGTTAAAAAGATTGCACGACTCCATCAAGGAATGTGTGGAGGCAATCAAAAATTTAGGCATCTCCACGGACAGTTGGGGTCCGTGGATTAACAGAGCTATCGCTCGAAAATGGGATCCTGAAACCAACAAATTATATGAACAGTCGCTTCAATGTCCAAATGAAGTCCAGGATCACCAAAATTTAATGGCTTTCCTGCAAGTGCGGTTCCAATCTCTAGAATCCATAGATGGAGCTCGAAAGCCCACGCAGGAAAGACCACAGAAGAATTACGCTTCCGCATCCCTAAATTGCAAGCTGTGCCATGGAGATCATTACATCGACAACTGTAGCCAATTCCAGAGGCTATCTACCCATGAAAAACTAGAAGCAGTAAAAACCAATCGATTGTGCTATCGATGCTTGCGGCACGATTCAAATATTCCATGTCGTGCCTATTTTAATTGTAGGATCTGTCGCTTCCCGCATCATACTCTGCTTCATAAGGCGCAGCCACCATCAAGGCCGCTCCCTGCCCAAAGGATGAGAACGTCAGCTCATGCAGCAGCTATGAAGACTTCCAACGCTCCAGAAAAGAAGCCGAAGTCGGACATCATCACCGCCAATGTAGGCGCACAGGAGAGCCAAGTTCTACTTGCCACAGCAATGGTTCAAGTAAAGGCAGCATCCGGGATGACTCATCTACTACGAGTATTAATAGATCCCGGGTCTCAGGGGTCGTTTATCACGGAAGCATCAGCCGAATTATTGGGGTTACCCAGGACCAAAGTTCGAGCTGAAATCACAGGAATTGGGAACAGCGAGCCAAAAATTGCCAAATGGAAAATCCCAGAAGGAATCACTAAAACCAAGGATGGCATCTTAGGACAAAATACCGAGCTGGGCTGGATATTATCTGGAACCATTGGAAGACAGCATAACGACAGCATTAAAGTCAACACCATGGTTACCAAAATTGGAGAAGAATATCAGTTACAAAAATTCTGGAACATAGAAGAATTTCCCACTCAACGAAACATTGCCCCAGATGATCAGGTATGTGAGAATAAATTCACAGACACAGTGGCTCAAATCAATCAACATCGGGACAACTACATGAAGGTCAATACCACGATTGGCAACTCGTGGCAAATTGGAGAAGAATATCAATTGCAGAAATTTTGGGACATAGAAGAAGTATCCACACAAAGAACACTTTCCCCAAAATATCAGGTACGTGAAAAGAAATTCACAGAATCAGTACAGGAAAGACCGCAGAAAATCGAAGCTTCCGAAACTCTTAATCATGGAGGTCACTACATCAAAAGCTGTGGTCAGTTCCGAAGTTCACCTACCAATGACAAGCAAACAATCCAGCAGGTGAATAAAATATCAACAACCGATCCTACAGCGAAAGAACGAGCAATAGCAGCTGCCAATATAAAGAATACGGAAGTTCAACATCCTGTTATCATCGAATGTGAAAAGGTAGCATCTTCTCATCCACAAGAAAATCACCAAGTGCATGGAGTTTCCAAAGTCCTCATTCACGAAGTCCTCGTTCACGAAGTCTCCATTCAGGAAGTTCCCATTCACAAAGTCGATGGACAGAAAGGAAAGGAAATTGCAGGCCACGAACAAATCGTTGAAACTTCTACAGCAGCTCCTAGCGATGGACGGAGCCAAGAAGTTGCAGCAATAACTGCTGCTAACAAGAACACCTCCGAGTCCACTAAAACCTTGACCCTCGGTAATGGATGGAGTCAAGAAGTTGCAGCAGGAACTGCAGCAATCGAGATACCCTCCGAGTTCAATAAACAATTAGCACCTAGTGGAGGGTGGCAACAAGACACAGCGGCAAGAATTGCACTACACGAGCAACCCTCCGAGTACACTAAAAATTTAGCACCTAGAGGAGGGTGGCATCAAGAAATGGCATCAAGAGATACAGCAAGCGAGAAAACCTCCGAGTTCACTAAATACTTAGCACCCGGTGTAGGATGGAACCAAGAAATGGCGGCAGCCAGGAATTCAGAAAATGAAAAATCCGAAACCAAATATTCTACGCCTAATAGAAGGTGGATTCAAGAACTAACAGCAACAAGTTCAGGAAACAATAAACACAATGCTAAGCACTTAGCCCCTCGTAGAAGATGGTATCAAGAAGACGGCTTATTAAAGTCTGCGAGGGAAGTTACCGAAGACTCGCAATATGGAACACCGATACGGAATATTTTAAAACAGCTAACCTCGGCAAGAGTGATATTAATTATCGTATGCACTCTTATAATGTTCGTCTCCAAAGGAAGAGGCAGCCGATGGACGTTGGCAGGATGTTCCAAACCAATTGGTAACATAGTCAACGACACAATAACACAAAAGCTCTTTTACAGAAATAGCAAAGGAGCCAGTGTTGCAGCAACCGAACCACTTCGAGGATTTACAACCCTCTCGGTTAGACCTGCAGCATTATCTGAAGGAAGTAGCCTGGAGAGCCATCCGACGTCGCTACTACCTATCCAGAGGAATAATCAACAGCGTCTAAAAGACGTGACATGGAAAACCATCCGCCATCATTCCAATCTATCCAGCGGGATCACAGGCAGCCTATTGGGAGGGGCTATTCTAATAGGAGCCTTCTACTACATTCGGAAAAGGATCAACCGAAGGAAGCATCAATCCAAACAACGCCAGTCAGCCGTAGAAGAATATCCTCTAAAAACCCTTAATGTGGAAGAAACAATATAGTTTTCCTTTTCTTTTTCTTCGGCCTAAAATTGGCAATATGTTTAAACTTGATTTAAACACACATAAATTTTAATAACAAAATTTACGAAGCCAGTCAGAAGTTCGAAGTGTAATTCTGATTTCATAAACAAACAGTTTTAACCTCCAGTTTTACTTCATAATTTCGCAAGTTTATACGTAATTTATATCTGTTTTAATCTTGAATTAAAACAGGCAAAATTCAGTTCCCATTTACGAAACCTTAAACGAATATTGTTTCGCCAACATTAAGTGAAAATGCAACTCGGCGACCTAGAGAGCCAAGTTCAACGCTCAGCCCGCAAACCGATGCGGAAATATAAAAGCTTATCATGCTGAGTTGCGGTCTTTGCGGACCTTTAAACGCGTTCTATTACACTATTATGAACTTTGATATTGTTACTGCGTTAAGCATTTTAGTTTTATATAAATACTAGTCTATTTTCATAATAAAAATCAATCTGCATTTAATGTTTGATTCATTCACTACCCTTTCTAAGCCATAATATTCACGGGGCATGAGGCTGTGCTCCGAGGGTTAGTGTCTCTACTGCCGTCCGTTTCAAGTACCATTGACTACATTGGTTTAAAACGTAAACACAGTCTTGTTTACGTGCTTGACGGATAGAATCAGCGCAAAGTAACGGAGTCCTGATACAGCCTCTCAGGCATCTCTGTTCAGATACTTTCTAAAAAAATATAGTTAAACTCAAAAGTTTACAGTGGGCCGATTTCTATGCACGCAAGTGTATTTTTATTTTTACTGCAATACTACAAATAAAAAGTATGAGAGTACAACAAAATATGTTCATTTTACCCTATTACATTTTATAAAGATAAATTCTAAAGATACTTGAAACGTATTGGGAATTTAATTCGCCGCCTTACCAAACGTTTGCATCTCAAGACCGCGCTAAGAAGCGATAGCGCGGGCCGGTAGCCGATGCGCAGGAAGCTACGTTTGCGCGCAGGAGTGTTTCCCCCGCCGCCAGAGTGGGGAGCACGACCGCCGACCGGGAGCCACTGAACGTATAAAAAGGAACACATGGCAGCTCCTGAGACAGATCCCATCCTGGGGTTCTCCCCTAAGCCTTCTCCCAATCCACCTGAGACGATTACCCTTTTGCCCTGTGCAGGTTACTGTCTAAGCAAAGGGGAAATCGGCTAAAAGGTTCTTACGGTGCTGGTATGGTTACTGTCAGTCCGTGAGAACATACCGATAACCTGGAGGTCCTTATCGAACCCGTTCACCGTCATTAATTTAAAGGCCGAAACCGTGGCTACTAATTAGCTTTCCCCGTATCCCTTGTAACCGAACCAATGTTAGTTAAAGGCCGAAACCGCGGAATTTGTAACTAACATTCCTGTAATCCGCTGAACGAGATCATCGCCGCCGTCCCGACCGTGATCATTTGAGTTCCGAGGCGTATTCCATTTGCGTTTTCGAAAACCGTATTTCAACCGTATTAACTCGCCCGAATTGTGAAGCACCAGGAAGTAATCAACAGCCCGCCGCCGCCAGGCTGAGCGCATACAGAGATTATGCGATAAGGGACCTACCTGTAAGAGTCACCGCCAGCATCCTACGAGCATTTCTGAAGCCCTCCGAAAAGGATATCCACACCGCCGCAATCCAGTCGAAGCCGCAAATTCGCTTGAATAGCGAATTTCCCGAAAGTCCGACCGCTACATCGTTTCGAGCCGCGAAAGCCGGCAAATCGTATAGCAGCCCCCGGTCCAGTTTGGCTCACCGAACGCGAACTCCTGCAGCTTCCTACGCCGGCAGGTATGTTCTTGAAACACATTTCTAATCCGAAGTGTTCGCAGCAGCTAGCCATTGTAAACAAATATCACCTGGGGCATGCGACCAACGACCTTCTCTGACCGATAAGAAGCCGCTGCGCGGACAGCCGGCTCCGCGACACCTGCGGGGGCATCGACGCGCGCTTCGAAGGCGTATTTGACGTGCTTGCCCTTCTTCTGGACAATTTGGATTACGGTGCTGCCGACGAGCCCGAGCAACCCCCCCGTTGACGCAACTACCCCCCTGTTCGTAATATACAGTGTGTTCTATTAAGTTCGCTTTCAATGTACATAGTTAAAGACAGTATATTTTATTTTTATTATTTATCTTGTGTTATTTTTTGATCTACGCTATATCAGAGCAATTTGAACGTATTCTCCGGCTTAGAGCATACCTGAGGCAATAAGGCCAGTTAAAATATTTCTAAATAAGGGCGGGCCGTTACAAAATAAGTTAGATTAAATAGTTCCATCTTCATCAGAAGAAACAGACGCCGATGATATTTGCACCTCTTCGTCTTCCCCTTCGTAATTTTCGGCTTCGGAATCAGTGGACGAAGAAATTGAAGAATCTTCTACATAGAGATGTCGGGCTTTTTTTCGTGTTGTTGGTCCCTTGGACGAGGAGGCAGTAACTGCGATGGTATTGTCATCACTTTGTGTCCTGAATGTCATTTGTAGTATAATCCAAACCAGCAGATCTAGGTGTAGCCGCGACCTCCACTTCTTTTTTAATAGTTACCAGTTGTGAGATAAATATGTAAGTTTACCTGCTCTATCTGTTGCCTCTTTTTATTGTGTAGTATCCAAGAGAATGTACTAAAAGTACGTTCTGTTGCAGCTAATGTCACAGGAGCAGATAAAATTCTTACTGCCACCTCAGAGAGGGTTGTTGTACCACAAACTCCTTGCTACCAAACTGTTGGAGTCATTCTTTCTGCGGATTCCCAAATAAAATCCTTTTTCCATAATCCCTCCTTCGATCGATAATTTGCGATATCGATCATTACTTGTTCGGTATTAACTTTCATAGCTACACCTACATTATGAATAAATTCCACGGAATCTACTTGTTCTTCTGGGGACAATTCTGAGCCCTGCGATGATGGATCTAGTAAATTTGCCACTCAGTCATATCCTTCTATTCGGCAGTAAAAACCCTCTTACCAAGCTAGTAATTTTATAGTATTTAACATTACTAGCTCGGTAAGAGGGTTTTACTGGCGAGCCAGTCACCTTCTTGAGCCAGTAAAACCTGTTACCTTGCGTGTACTGTTGAATATTTTATTTGTTCCTCACTTGTAAATAACTAGAAATTTACCATTTATTCAAAATGTCAAACTGACAAGCAACTAAATTCATCAATATGACACATACTAAGGAAGACAACTCTGGCTTTGCACGCTATCATTTATCTATGAGCACGCTTGTAAAATTTTACTGGCTAGCCAGTTAAGAAACATTTTCAGCAGAAATATAACAAGTGATTGCAAAATTTTCTGAAATATTTGGAAATATGTTCTGCAGCTATTTTTTCAATAAGCGCATGAGTGCATGCCAACTGAAAAAATCCCGACTCCGAAGGAAGAGGAATTTTTTCTTGGAGGCATGCACGAATGCTTTTGTTGAAAAAAAAAATAGCTGCATAACATATTTTCAAATATTTCCACAGGGGAAGTTTTTTAAGCACGCGTTATATTTTGATAGAGAATATCACGAATGAAAAACAGTAAAGAAAAAATTGCCTATTAAAAATAATAACACTAGCATTTAAAGACTAAAGATTTAAGGTTTTTTGTCAAAACTACAATTAATATAAAACGAACAAGTTTCATAATGAACTGGAGTGCTCAATACTTTTTCGTTCACAAACTGAGTAGAAATATTGGGCAATAAATTTGGCAACACGCTTAGAGGTGAATCAGGATCGACAACTACTTCATTTGCAGAAACATCACAGATTTTCTTCTTTACCAGCGGCGCCTTCATTCCAGATGGTTCATTGTTTGGCTTTTTTCTTAAATTTTCATGGTGTTCATTATCCAGTTGTAGGTAGGGTTTGATGGTGTTGGCGCTTCCATGGTCGGTAATTTTAATTAATCGTTGCTCCTCAAGCCCCGACTTTGCCAAGAGGCTTACAGCGGTTGATCTATTAGAATGATTTGTAATTTTTTTTCAATTTTGCATTGAGTCCAACTCTTTCAGCTGAATCTTTCGTCCAAGAGGAAATCATATTTCTTCCTACTGGAACAGTCTTGTACCATACATTACTAATTGCAAAAAAGGGTTTGGCGTCGAAACAAATTTTTCAGTTGAAGTGCCTGGTGGCCTTCCCATTATTTCATTATATAGGCGTACTGGACAAAACTCGGGGGACTTTTTGTTTTGTACGAGCCACCTGCTTTCTGTACATTTTTTGAGCCTCCTTGAGTTGTCTTTGGGAAGACAGGATTATATTCAATTCTTCCTGTAATAAAGAAAAAATAAAAATGTATTTTTTTAATAACGGATAAAGTAATAATTTAAGTACAGTTCATGACAAAAAAATATAAATATTGATACACTAACCTGCCATCATTGTGCAATTCTTTACGGAAGTGGGACACCACAAAAGTACTTTATCTAGTGTACACGGTTTCCTATAAGTAGACTGATATTTCTGAAATTTTTCATGGGGCCATAATTTTACATTTTGAATAACTTTCCGTCATGACATTTTGACGTATTTAGAACAAAAAAGGCACTTTACCTGAAAAAAATAAGTTTTTTATCTACCGCTCGTGAGGGCTTATGAAGACCAATCCAACATTTTAGTATTAAAGTTTTCGACTCAAAATTGTACAAGGAATATCGCTACCTGGAGCTCTTGCGCCAATTTGTATACACCCTGTATTTACAAGCTTGTAAACTTTCTAAGCTATAAAGTGAACTTCCCCAGCGTTTTTAGTCGTTTAAAAAGTGCATTTAACACATGTGTATTCCTAACCGCTTTAATAATATTCGTCACTGATCCCATAAATAATTTCACTGAGGGACAATTTAGAATATCATTGCATAATAAATGGAGGGTGTGAGCCATACATCCCAATGTAATTATATGGGGATATTTTGCATGTATTAAAGTTAATGCCTTCTGCATATTTGACGCGTTATCGCCAATAACCACAAACAAATTCTGGATTGTATTTGCTAATTAGTAGATCAATTTGTTCGGCCATATATTCACCAGTATGTCGGTTTTCTTTTGTAGACAGGAAACAATGGCTCCGGTGTTGTTATAACGTAGTTTATAATAGGTTTGTTTTTAATATTAGTGCAACCATCACATTGCAGACTTAAATTTTTGGAACTTTTAATTTTAGATGTAACTTCAACCAACATTTCATTGTATTGTTTATCCAAATGTGTTGCAGCGAGTGATTTTCGGGATGGTAATGTAAATGTACTTCGTATCTTTTTAAAAATTTTGATGCAAAGGGAGTGCTCCACAATTGAAAGCGGGTGTCCCGCTTACAAATATTGCTTTCGCAAAAGTATCTTTAAGCCGTTCCTATAAATATATTTAGTTATTAATTTAGTGGCATCCTACGTTTTCTGATGGCTCCATGAAATCCAGGTAAGAATCGATTTTGCGTGACCTGGACCGTTTTGTCTGCTGCTGATCAAGTGCCTCTCCCTTTGTCGATGTTGACTGCGACATCAAGATTGCATTATTTGGTATTAGTGTTATTGAAGAGAATGACCTTGCAGATGCAGTACTTAACCTCCGCTGCTTGGCTGGTGTACGCATAGTTTCCCTCACTGTGCTAGGGCACTTCATACACTTTACTAGATGTGCTTTCATTTTACACATTTGGAAATTTATAACTAGAGTCCGTCAAAATATTCCCGTATTTTTTCAAAATATAGTATAGCAAAATGGCATTTATTATTTCAAAATATGGCATATAATGGCATTTATTTCAAAATAAAGCATAAAAAATGGTAAGTATTTATTTCAAAAAGTTGAAATTTCAGAAAAAATGTCACCAGTAATATTAAAAATCCCACAACACAAATATAAAAAACAAAGTGATCTGATAAAAATGACGGACACAAGGCACATGAGTGGAACGTAGGTATCCGAGGTGCATTGAAGGGAAGGGGGAGAGCGCGGGGTTGTTGTTGATGAGTGGACGTAACGGGATACATACCTGAGCGTTGAGGCGCGCGACCAGCGGTCACCCTGTCCCGGGTTATCGACCTTAGTACCTGGCACTCACCAAAACTTCTGCATGTTTATTTTGACATTTGTAAGCCGTTTTGTTGTGAATTAGCCACATAATATTGATTTTGATTGAAATATAGCATTAAAATATGGCATTTATTCAAAATATAGCATTTATCACGAAAAGAGGCATTTTATAGCATTTATGGCACCAATTAATGTGGTTCATTCCACCCCTTACTACGTGAAACGACTAAATACGAAATCTGGCCCTAAAGGGGCCTACAGTAAGAAACATGGCGAAATGGCATTTGACGGACTCTATTTATAACACTTAGAACAAAACCTGCACGTGACAGATTTATCACTTCTTGTGGTGAAATTAGTCCAAACATCACTTGTACTTCGTCCCATGATTAAAAAAGAACAAATCTGAACCGAACACACTATTGTTAGGCCTTTTAAACAACTATTATACCGGGTGGCCATAAATATCTGATATCACATTGCCTTTGGAATCAACACCGCTTTATTAAAGTGATGAATCCAACTAAACTAAATGTCATTAATGTCATCACAACTAAAATTCCTATCTGTCAAAAATTATTACAGATAGCAATAAGTAATGGAGTTGGAACAGTAGATATTTATAATCGAGTCGTATTTAAGAAATGGTGTCAATAACCTTGCATTTTGTTACATTACATACCGATACTTATTATAATTGAAATATAATGCTAAACAACATGTATAATAGGGTGGAACGAAAACGGCCTTTTTTATTTTTTTTTAAATTTTAGTTTTGTAATAGTGGGCAAAAGTTGCCTTTTAGGTTTAAAAAGAAGAAAACAAAATTTGGTTGTTATACCACAACATCTTGATGTGCCGCCAAGAGCTTGAAGTTTGTAAAAAAAAATTGCAAAATTATAGACTTTGATAAATTATTTTTTATGGTTTTGTCGTACATATAATGTTACAAAAGATAGTTGTAAATACATATATATATATAACCATTAGAATTGGAAAAAAATATTAATTACAAAATATAATAATAATAAAAAAAGATCTTTTAATGTCAACAAGTTTGTATTTTTGTTAATTTTGAAACTTTTGAGAACTATTTTTGTTGTTACAAATAGTAGTAAATAAGGTTGAAATAAAAGCTCGTCAAATCAATTATATATTTTTTTATTATAGCACACGTAAAAAATATCATAATACACTTTTAAAGACGTTGAAAGTTCCTTTTTTATGATTTAAAAAACCTTTAATAATTACAAATGTTACAGCTGCAAAATGTTTGTTTCTACTTCATTGACACATTAAACTGTTTTTTGTATCAAATTTTGGCATGTTCTCAGGTGAGTCAATTTTTGCTCTTATAAATCCTTCTCTTGCGATTGAACCACAGACATTTTGAGCCGATTCGGTCACCAGTTTCACTGTTTTTTCCACTGCTTGCGTGTAACAAGGAAGTCGGGGAAAGTCGACTTTACTATTTGGTTGAGCTTCAGATGTCTTCTGTATAAAGTCTTGAGAGAGTGACTGAAACATGTTTTATCAAGGGGGTTCAGTGACATCATTTCAGCCCATCAGATCATGTCGATGTAATACTTTGCGTCAAAGTTTATCTGTGGAACCTTAAACTTCCTGACTCCGCCTCTACTTTCTGTTCTTGCTTTTAAAGCACGTCGTAAACCAAGTTCGATTACTTGTTGTGCTTATTACATAGCATAGACAAAAGGACATTTTCTGTAGCAGCAAAGTACCCATTTCTTTGAATAACCGGGTCTAGAACGTTCTTAGAGATTTTCAGTTGGATTTTTAGTTGCACATACAATCTAAGTATACGGTTTACTAAGCCACCTAGAATGAGGAACTTTTCAGGGTTTCTTAAAGATAAATTTAGCTGGCAATTTCCACTTGATACAGCGATATAGATATCCAATAAATACTACTGATCTGTACTTATATCATTTATGTTCTCCAAAAGAGGAAGGTTATTTTCAATTGGCAAGAAGGTAACCACAGGAGATTAGCACAGTTTTCCAGCTGCTGAGCTATTTCGCCTTTAAACTCATTGGTCTCTTGTTTTACCATCTAAATTACAAAAAAGATGTCGCAGAGGTAGCTTATTTCCATGGAACAAACAATTATAAATGTCTTCCTATTTAATTTTCCATCAAAGAAGTCACACCATTATTATGTCCAGTATTTACAACGATTCATCACACCCAATAGCAGTAAAGTTCAAAAGTTGGTCGTTGTGTTCCTCTTTCTTCAAGAAACTCTAGTATACTGTCTGCTGAGTCTTTTCCAGTGCCAGATTTAGGTGTTACGTGCCCTGCAATAGTTAAACTGTCTTTATCTTTCTATTCATATTAAAACGCCTATTTGAAAACTTTTTACTGCATAATCGAGACACATAAAAGAAGTTGCAAAAAGTGTGTTTTTATAAACTTTACCGCTCTTTGCGGCACCTCAAAACATAATGCAAAAAGTTTAAAAAAAAATTGTTTGTATTTTTCTATATTAAAAACTGCTTTTTTTGACAATATTTGAAATAAAAAAAATATTTGACAGCACCTTAAAAAAAATTTAAAATATAGCGAAATTGCAATTTTATTAAACTTTATCGTCCTTGCGGCACCTCAAGGCGTGCTCCAATATTTTTCATATTTTTGTGTAATCTTATCTACACGAAAAGGCAACTTTTCCGCGCTATTACAAATTAAAAATCAAAACTTTTTTTTTTCATTCCACCCTAATGTATAAGTAGCTAATTCCATGGCTACCGGGATCTCAGATATTTATGGCCACCCGGTATTTCAAATGAAAAACAAAACACGTGTTCTGTCTGTCCAGTTCACGACTTAGATTTTAGGTTATGTTGACTTGATGATTGCTTTTTCTTTTCTTCAACCAAAATTAATATATTCTCAATTTTTGGGTGGAATTTTGGGTTTGGGAAAATTTCCAATATTTGCCAGTTTTTATTTTCCCACCCAACGGGAAAATTCCCGGCGCCCATAACTGCTGAGGCTGCTGCTGGGCATTCGTTCAGAACAGCTGTTTTAATTGAAAAAGAAAAATTCACCGATTTCGCAATCCTTGCAGCTATCGGAGGGTGTTGAAAACAAACACGATATATAATGAATAAGATTTATTATAATGTACAAAAATGCAAATACACATGTTTGTTACCTATCAAACTGAAATCATTAAAATTAATATATAAATGTTGGTTACTTGGCCTAACTAACACACTAAAGTAGTGCTTAATGAACAGGTTACAGCATTCCATATTATACCAAAAAAGAAATACAAATTGGAATGAAAAGCACCCAAAATGTCAACTGGAAAAATCTTAGAAGTACATAAACACAAAAGTAAACAAAACCCAATAAAAAATTAAAAAACTCATCCAACAAAGAAATTGAATGCAATGAACAATGCGAATGTACATAATTAGGATAATTATTTACCAATTGTTCATATTTAAAATTTGTCCCTGGTATGTACCGCGAAGCACTCGTAAGTACATTGGGTGGTCAGCCACTGCATCATCATATACAGTTACAGAGATAACACGTTCAATAATGCCACATTCAGGAGGCTCTAAAAAGCAGAAAACAATACGATTTTTATTTTTAAAAAAATTGAAAAAAGAATTAGAGAAATAAATGAATTATATTATATATATTGTTACGTTTTTAACGTTCGGGCTATTTAAAAATTATAACGACGCTTCTTGCATTAAACATTTATTTACAACTATTAGATTAATCATTATTATTTACAAGCACACGAGAATTATCAAGCAGATTACAAATTACTACTAAAACTACGAACTATTTCTATCGACACATTTATTTATTAGTACACCGGTTAAACAGCAATTAATTATTTCACTCTTAACACTAACGATTATATATGGTTATTTATTTCTATTATTTATATGTTCACGCGTTTTTATTTATCTGGGAGCTCGGCGCTCTGATGCTGAATTCGAAACTGAACCTGGGTCTGAGAGCCGTGCATTTATATTCCACTGAAGAGATTCCAGAACGAATGCATTCCGGCATTCTCAGGTGTTGATCTGGTAAGCGAGCGTGAGTCATTCAGTACACGTGGTTGTAGATCGATCCGAAGCCTCGAACGCGGTGACGTGTCCCTTCAGGGTCGCTCTAGCATCGACTGGAAAAAGGATTCACCCGCGCACATCTGCTTTCAAGGCTGTCTCGGTTGCTGACGCGTTCGGATTCGTTACAATATTAATATAATTTGTTTCGCCAAAAAGTATTTCGCAATTTAAATTGTGGAAAAAAGTTGTAAAAAACTTTGGAAAAAAATGTTTAAAAATAAAATCTTTAACAAAAAAAATTTCGACAAAACTTTCGAAAAAAACCTTCCACATAAAAATTCGACAAAAAATAAGAAAAATTCGACATTTTTCAGTTATAATATATCAAGGGATCATTATTTTGCCGGAAAAATTTTTGGCCGAAAGATTGTAGCTTTGGTAAACTACCGATGCAAATGATATGATCAAAAGGTTTTGTCATTACATTTGCTGAGGAAGATTACCGATAAGCAAAAAGTCTTGTTCAAATTTTACCTGCAAAACAATGAGATCGAGATATATTCGATCATACTATTTCCCAAATAAGATGACATGGAAAATAAACGACTCGTTTTGATGCCAAGGGACTTTTCTTGTTTTGCCGCTGTATTCTTACAAATCATTGGTCCATTCGATATGCGGGAAATATTCGACAATAAATTGTACGATTAATTCATTCACCTATAGAAAAAACAGCTAGTTGCCACGGTTACTGCGGTTTCACAGCGAATAATGTTTAATTCCTGTTGAATAATGCCCGTTTCTTGCTGAATACAGACGACTTTAGTCCTGCCATTCGAAATGTCAACATTTGAAATTAGATTTCCCATTTTAGCAGAAATTTTAAAATGCTTGAACGGTAATTAGAGAAATGTGCTTACAAACAAGATTTGACCATGATATAAATTTTTATTAAGGCAAGATGGGGTAAGTAGGCCAGTTTTACAAGTTTTGGGTTTTGGGAATTTAGTGCTGAAAACTGAATAAGATAACCGCTATACTGTTGCGAGAACGTTCTGTGAAAGCTTTATTGAATATTCTTTTTTAATTTTTACCAATCTCTTTTTTTAATTGTTCACGAGAACCCAGTTATCCCTTAAATCTGAGGTAACTGGGTCCCCCATTTTATTTTAGCTTAGCTTTCATATTGAATTAATACGGAGTAACTGGGACCTTATTTGCAGTGTGTATTATTTTATGTAAAAAATGTATCTTGCTATCTTTAACCGTTTATGTGATACGTAGTTTCTAAAATCAAATGCCAAGAACAGACTACAATAATAAAAAACTAACGGTAAAAAATACTTAATATTACTTTATTAAACATTGAACATACAGAGTAAAATTAAATTGTAAATAAGTAGAGTTAGTAAGTAAGTAAGTTACTCATTTATTTAAGAAATTGTCCATTTCAGGTACGCTGTACATATTTCTGTTAGTTCTTTCTTTGGGAGGAGTAATTATTTTCAAAATATGGGCGAGGTCATAGTCAACAAAATTTTGAACATTTTGTCATATGTTTAACTCTAACGATGTACTTGACCTGGATAAAACATTCCATTAAAATTAACTATAACATAATCTCCAGTTACAACTTCGACCAACGTTGCATACTCTTCTTCAGATTCCACGATTTCATCAGAATTATACGACTCCTCGCTGCTCAAAGATGATATCGGTGAAACTGCAGGTCTACTTTTACGTTGTTTTAACACGCTAGTAGGCTGAACTGGTGCAGCCGGTATTTTCTTTACTGTTTTGTCTCTTTTTGTGTTGGATTTAATTTTTTTTATCTTCTCCTCTTTCTCTTCTTCTAGACGCTCGATATATTCTTTGGTTGTAATTATTTCGGTTCCAGTACAAATTCTACGCCGCTTTTGTGGTTTCTCGGGAGCTTTCTTATTATTTTGAACTAACTCCAACAAAATTTGTTCGAAAGATTTTCCTTGTGGGATACTTTCTTGGTCTGGCGTTTTTTTATTCATAATTTCATGGTGTTCTGAGCTTGTTGAAGATCTAGGGCCATAGTCGATAGCTCGATTTTCCACGATATCAGATATTTCCATAGATTCTGGGTCTTCTACATTTTCAGTTGGATTTCCTCCTGTATCTTCGTCTTGCACATCAGTTGCGTTTTTAACTAGACTTCTGTTACGGACAGCCAGATCCGGACGATCATGTAGATTATTCGCATTTGGAACTTCTTCAGTTGTTAATGCATCAGGGTCGTTGAGTTCATGGTCAGCAGTTACATGTCTTTCAATCATTTGTTCTAAATCTAAGTTAGTTGGTGAAGTTTTGTCGTTTTGTCTCTTTTTGGACTGATACCTCCTTAAATCGTCTGGTCTAAAAATTGTTTGCTTAATGGCCTCTGAATTTACTGGATGCAGTCCAATCTCAGCACGTGACACATCGTATATGCCAGTAGTTTTAAAGCCTTTTTTTATGTTGTCGATTGAAATGTCTTTATAAACGTTGTTTAACAACTCAACGAATTCGCTCTTAGGGATCCTCTTTCTCGGGTTCTGACGTTTCCATTTAACAAGCTTTTTATCCCAGTCTGTTTTAAAGGGACCAAATATCGTCACGTCCAATGGTCGTAACACGTGTGTCGTGTGTGGCGGTAATTTAACAATTGTAACTTCGTTCTCCAATGCAATTTTGCATAGTTCTGGACTGACGTGAGTGCTGTGTCCGTCATATAACAACAAGATGGGACGTTATTTAGGAATGTTGACGAGGAAACATTTTTTGAACCAGTTAAGGAAGATATCGCTTTGCATCCATCCACGCTTGGATGCTGCATAAGCTGTCTCGTGGCGCACATTTTGACTAATCCATGACTCAACTATATTCTTCCCTTTAAATATAACTAAAGGTGGTAACTTTTGTCCTGCCGCAGATGTGCAAATTAACTCGGACGTATTTTCTCTTCCAGCGGAGCTTATCATACGGTTACTACGAACTCCTACGGCGCCCACTACTTTAGTTTTTTTGGGATCGTGACAAAAAGAGGTCTCGTCCAAGTTAAAGATTTGCCTTGGGTTTTGTCTTAACTCGGTCATCAACGGTTTTCGTAAGCAGATCAAAAAGCCATAGATTACATAAGGTTTGACTTGAGACATGCGTAGGTATTCAACAGCCTGTGGTTACTTGATTGAAAGCCTACATCTCTTGGCAAAAGATATAAACCAATCTTCACCAGGCCGCCCATCTTTGAATTTTGTTTTCAGGTGGTTGCTTTGCGTGTACGCTTGCACTACATCAAGTACCTCTTGCCGAGACAGTCCAAATCCCCATTTCTCCAGTGTTTTAATGCATTCCACTAACCGTTTCTCGTGTTCTTCGGACAAACAAAATTTTCCACCACCCCCTTTTCCAGCAGACGAAACGACACCTCCTCCTCGAGTTCCTCTGATGTAATGCTTGAGTGTAGTTCGTGGAATATTGTAACTTTTTGCAGCTCCCCGTATGGTTTTCTTTCCCTCTTTTACGTCTTCTACAGCCGCATTTAACTCAGCTCTGCTGTAACGGCCCCTTTCGTGGTCGTTCTTTCATAAGTTCGCACCATCTATAACAAGAGTTCATGTAAGTATAGTTGTTTAGTATCACAAGGCTAACTGGGTCCTCCAGGACCCAGATACCCGTGGTAGTAGGGCCCAGTTGCCCCAAAATCAACTTTTCTTCGGGAAACTGTCCCCCTTCATTAAAACCAAAAAATGAATGTTTTAGTAAAAAACAATACAAATGCATATAAATTTAACCAAACTACTAACCGCTTAAGAAAACATATGGATTTAATCACCAAAACTAAGATTTTTATCGATTTTAGAAAATTTCTTGACACCTGTTGTAAATGCGTATTTACACCGTTCACACTATGCGGCCATTTAAAATTCGATAAGATGGCCGATGACAATGGTTCCTGTTGTAAGAGGTAGATGGCGCCTGAGACAATATAATCATAGAGATCCTGTATATAGTTTACTAAGAGTTGGGCAAACAGCCTAATTTGACATACATTTTTGATCCAAATTAGATATTTGACATATGTCGAACAAAGAGGTTATGAGAACCAACCTTGCTAACTTGCCTTTGATGCGAGAGTTTTCAGAGTAGAGGAGATGGTCCGAATATGGGCCCCCATTTTGTTTTTGCTATATTGTTAATAGTTTATGGAATTACCACCTGGAATCTGGTATGATGATAGTCTAAGGACTTTCTAGTAATATTTATGAACTCATAGAGTTGAGCAGTGAAAGAAAACGGAAATTTTACAAAACAATTGAAATGGTGCAATTTTTCTATTTAGAGGCAGAGTGTTTGATATATGGGCCCCCCTCAAATAAAGACAATAATAGTATGCCGTTTGAAAAATAAACTTTATTTCTTATTTTAAGTCAACTTAAGCTGTATTCTTTTTTATTTTTTACAAATTAACTACAGAAGTCGCACACAAAATCTTCGTTTTCAGCTGCTGAACACTGCTCGTGAGCCCAGAGATTGCACATTATGCACCTAACCCACAGCTCTCCTCGATTATCTTCGGAAAAAAGACCCTCGCAGAAAAGACAGACCGTATCTTCGTTATCAGGAGTAACACCTACTTCATTAACATCCGTGTTGTCATCAACTGGAACAAAATCTTCTTTCTCTGAATCGGAGTTCTCGGGAATAATTTTTCGCTTTGTTCCCTTTGGGGCGGTCTTTTTTGGAGTCCTATCAAGGGACTGTTCAAGCTGGTTCTTGTAGGGCGATGAGGTGATGATCTGAGATCGTGATGGCTTCTTTCCTCGAGTACCCCTCTTTTTTGTTATAACGGGAAGTGGTGAAATGTGAAATGGTGAAACAAATTCCACAGTCTTTTCTTTTTCTGGTGATATGGGCACTTTAGGATTATTCGAACAACCAGGCTGCGGTTCTGGTATCCCATCTACATGAGTCTTCTGAGATTCTGGAATAGTTTGTGATGGTGGTGACAAAGGAAGAAATTGGGAAGGTAGTTCTGAACTTTCCTGGATCTGCTACTTCCAAGGTCATATTACAGTTTTTTTCAGCTTCCATTTCTTCAGCTATAAAATCCGCGTCAGAAAATATATGACGGTTGAAAGGATATATTCCTGTTGCCCTAAAACCATCTGCAGCAAGTTCCCCACACTGTGATTTTAAAAATGCTTTGCCTAGAAGTTCAGCAATATCAAATGGTGTAAGGGCACGTTGATTACTGCGAAGCCAATTTCTCACTTTCTTACTGTAATAGGCCTTGAAGCTGCCCATGAAGGTTTTATCTAAGGGCTGAAACCTGTGAGTGGAGTGTGGTGGTAAAGAAATAATTGAAATGTGGTTTTCCCGTGCCAATCTGATTACTTCCAAATTTCTCGTGTGGCTCTAGTGGCCGTCTAACACCAAGAGGACTGAAGACTCCTTGGAAGGTTTGACAAAATCAATGAAATGTTTCATCCAGTCGGTAAAAAGATTTTGCTGCACACATCCGCTGGGGTAAACGGCATCAATTGAACAAACGGCATAAATTGAACCAGGAGGTGCACCGCGCATTAGTTGGTCGTTTCGATTTTTTCTAGGAAATATCAACATCGGGGGCACAAACTGCCCAGCAGCGCTCATTGCCGCGATAAGGGTCACCAGAGATCCGCGCTCTGCCGATGTGATTGATGCTATTTGCCGTTTTCCTTTTCTGTCCACTACTTGTGCTACCTTGTTCTGGACAACAGATAGACCTGTCTCATCCACATTAAATATTTGATGAGGTGAAAAATTGTGCTTTGCAAACTCATTCTCCAAGTTTTTGAGAAAGTCTTCTACGTTCTTCTTATTGAAGCCCAATGCTCTGGAGAAAGAGGTTCCAGTAGGTCTCCGAATTGAAAGCAAGTGTGTATGCCGCTTCAAAAAAGCATCTAGCCAACTCCGTCCAGCAATACCATTTTTAAATGGGTTCACGACACTACCATTTCTTACAGCTAAAATATAAGCTATCCTACGAATATATTTTCTTGTTAGTCCATAATATGTAGCCTCCATTGCTAGAATATACTTAACAAGTTCTTGCTCTATCTTTGGTCCTAACACCGTTTTTCTTCCCAATTTTGTTGAAACTGCTTCTTCAGAACTCAAGTCTCCTTCTCTTTGTTTTTTTACAAACCTTTGTAGTGTAGATCTAGGTACTTTAAAATGTTTGCTTGCAACTTTCATGCCCTTAGTTATGTTTCCATGGCCAGCTTCATGTCTTGAGTGGTCCATTTCTTTCTTAAATTCTTTGGTGGAACCTTTGGCTTACTTCCTGGCATTGTTGATCTGAAAAGAACACACAAATTACACATTGGTCCTATTATGGGTCCTGGCCCTGGCCCATAATAGGACCATCCAAGGGGTCCACATTAGCAACATTTTATGATTTCAAAACACACCACATATTTATCTTTGTAGGTTAGGTATAGGAATTTCGATTAAAACACAATAAAACTTGATATTAGTAGTACCCGTTTTGCTAATACCGACATTCAAATTGAGCTTAAAATTTCCAATTATTATATTCTTAACTTACCTTGCAAAAACAATCAGATTTCCAGAAACACAAAATTTATCACTAGTTTTGCACAGTGCACGAGGAGGAATGGCTGCTGTCAAGAGAACTGTTGGCCGTCTATTAGTTGTAGTTTATGAGCAGAATCAAAGATGTCGTTCCATATACTGATTCAATTTAGTGAGGGCCCATATTAAAAGCAGGGCCCATATTCGGACCATCTCCTCTATTGATCATTCTTAGGATCTCTAGAACCGACTATTAGGAATACACGTTCAACTATCGGTCGTAACATGTTGCAAAATATGTAAAAACGGCACGTTTATCACACATGCCCTGCAAAAAGTGATCCAAACCAATCAAAACGTATCCCGTTATTTGCCCAACTCTTAGTAACCTATATACAGGGACTCTATATAATCACGTTCAAAATTTTCACATATAATCTCATAAGAGCATGAATTCTTTCCGGAAATTTTTTTGAGTGCGTTCCAACTACGTCGTATTAATTTGCCCGAGCGGGACGCGAGGGCAAATTAGGACGTTGTTGAATGCACGAAAAATAATTTCCGGATATGAATTAATGCTCGAATGGAGATTCGGTAAGAAAATCGTAACGACACAAACCTTAAAAAGAAGTAATGTCTACCTACAAAAAATTTCCAAGAAATTTTTTAGTTGTCTTGGTTACAACTCCTGAACTAATTTTTCTATTGGTCATTAATGACAGTCGTACGATTTTCAGTAATATTGTTTACCTGAATTTTCAAGAGGGCCGGGCCCAGTTACCTCAAGGGCACAGTTATACGACCTTACCTTACCGATTTTCTACAATTCCAACACAAATTATGAATCGGAGGCTAAACGCTGTCTGCAGTTGAAATTGTTTTATCTTCTGATTACCGTCGCCACGACCGCTACATGAAATTTGATACAAAAACAATATTTGAGAACACACTATAATTTGATTTAAATTTTGACACATGGCGTCGCATACTTGTAGTTAACGTCTATAAAGTGGAGTGGGGTATAGTCTGTTTTTTTGCTTTATGATTCAGAGCAGGCTTTGCATGTGCATTTTTGTAACAGTGTAGATAGTTGGTTATAAAGAAAAAAACACTAGTTATGTCAAAAACTATTACAACTGTCAATGTGTTAACTTATAAGCAATATAATACTTAATAAGAGCTAAAGTTACTGAACCATTGACATTAAATAAGGTATTGCTTTATTTTAAGTACGTTTATTTAAACATGATTATTATCTAACTGTACAGAAACGTCATAAAATTTCTAGACATCAATCTTATATGTACTGATGTAAAAATATAATATTAACAATTTGCTGCTGATTTTTGTTGCAGTTCTGTGTTGTAGAAGTTATTACTTATGCTAAACATATAACAAGCATTTCAAAATAAAGAGATACCGTAATGCCTAATTTTTAAGGTTTTTAATTTTTTTTGCAATACCGTTTCGCATGTGAAACAAACATATATATAATTTTAAGGATTATTTTATCTATTCCGACATTTTAAACTATATTAAATGTGTTTAAATACTTTTTTAATTTTCGAAAATTTGGCAAAGGTCCCCTTATTTTGGTGTTACTTTGCCAACGTGAATAACTCCTATGCTAATGGTTTCTTTTAATCACGTCCTTGATTTCATTTACTTTTATAGCTTTTATTGGTAGTGACATTTGATAGGGATGTTCTAGTACCGAGATGATGCTCTCTTCTTGCGTTTGTGTTATTTCAGAAGGAAAAGGTCGGAAGACTTCAGCCAGATGTTCAGCAAACACCTGAGCTTTCTGTTTGTCGGTTCTAGCCCATGTGCCATTACTCGTCATTATGGGTGGAATATGTTCGCGACTCTTCTTGATTTTTGCTGTGGCCTTCCACAGCCAATAATCAGTGGCCTCTGTGGGTGTTAGACCTTCGAGATAGTTGTGGATGGCTTTGTTCTTCTCATCAGAGAGTAGCTTCTTGAGATCTTTAATACCATGATTAAATTTGGCTTTGTCTTGAGGAGCTTTAGTAATCATCCAGATTTTCCTTAATTTCCGTTTTTCCAACAGGGCTTCTCTAACTTTATTTGAGCAGTCGCGCATGTTATGTATAGCATTTGGCTGGGGGGTTGCTTCCCAGGCTGCATGTTGAATAGCCATGGTAAGGTGCAAACCTTAGTAGTGCAACATAAGAATGCAACAGAGTTATTAGCAAATAGTTTACCTTTATATTACGTCGATTTGAGTAATAAACAATTCCTTTTCACAACAAAACTTAGTTATTATACTATCGAACTACAACTTGCCGCAATTTTATAGATTCAGTACTGCAAACTTAGAAGCTACATTTTTGTTTATAAAATTGCCCACCAATGGCAAAGTAACGCGCTTTGGCAAAGAAACCCCATTCTACGGTAATACAAAATACTCTGGTAGAACCGTTTTCAGAGATATAATGTACTATAATTTAGATGGATGCACTTCAGGATAATCATTCAGAATCTGATCCAGAAGAAGAATACAACTCGTCTTCCGATTCTGTATCAGATTCTCCCAACCTAATAATAACAGGAGGTATATCATCCACACCAATTTTGCCCATGTCCTTCGCCCAGTCGTTTTGTATTAGTAGTTCACAGTGCTCAATGTTTTTTTCCCATATGTTTGCTGTACACAATGATAGAGATTTAAGCCATAAATTAGCAACCCTGTCTTTTGACGGAGGCTGAGAATTTATGTGCTTATTATAATAGTTCTTACATAAACTCCATGCCAATTCAATTGGATTGTATTGACAGTGGTATGGAGGTAATCTAAGAACTTCATGTCCATGTCGTTTTAAAATATTGTCAATTTAGTATTGCTTTTTGTCATTACGTAAAGGTAAAATTAAATTCCATAATTGTCGCTTTGTTAATTTTTCGTCAAATTGTACGTCACGTTTAGTTAACCATTCCTGCATTTGTCGTTTATTGGACGAGAAATTGGGTGGTTTATCGATAAGAACCGAATGATATGGTGCATTATCCATAATTACCACACATTTTTCATTCAACTTGGACAAAGCAGGGATTAATTGTTTTTCAACCCACTGCTTAAAAATGTCACCATTCATACACTTATGATAGTCCCTGTCATTATTGTCAGAGTCCAACAGTAAGTCACATCCTGGTAAAAATCCTGATGTGCATCCTGCATGCAAAATAGTATATCTTTTTCCTTCCACCTTCACTTTAGATGGATTACTTTTAATGTCTGTATCGTGGGTCCACCTACGCACACTGGTTCCATTGCGAAATATCCAAGTTTCATCCAAAAACACAAACATACATTTTTCACTAGAATTTTGAAATTGTAAATATTTTCTTAAAAAAGCAATCCTCGCCGAAATGACATGACTCTTCTCACACAACAATTTTCTTCCATTCACAATTTTGTATTTATATCCCATATTTTTTAATGTGCAGTATAATTTTGAACGACTCCCAGTAAAATTTAGTTCCCCCCTTGCATAGCGTAATAAATTATCCAAAGTAAAAAATTCATTTTTTTCGTTAAAATCCCAAATTTTCTTCTTAATGTCTTCCCTGAAACTATATTCCTCCCAAGTTGGAAATTCCTTTTCTTTATTCATAATGTTATTCCGTTCTTGCTGGAGTTGTGGTTTTGCTTTATTTATAATATTAAATACAGTTGCATTCGAAATCTAGCATTATAAGAAAGTGTTAGAAATTTTATATCGGTTTAATTCTTAATACTTACATCAAAGATTTGACCAACTCTTCCAATGATGGCTGTTTTACTCAAGTTGCCATTAATATCCTTTATATTCGTAAAACAACGTTTTATAGCCTCTTTGGTTTTATTATTAATAGTGCTTTTTCGTGGCATTTTAATCAGTTTTACCGAAGTGTCAACTTGACAATCCCATCAACCTTCATTTTGACGTTAGGTATATTTTATAACTAAACTGTTGTACACTGTTAAAATAATATAAATGCAAAGCCTGCTCTGAATCATAAAGCAAAAAAATAGACTATAAGTCATAGTTGATTTTTATGTATTGACTACAGCCACCTCGAATTTTTTAGAAACTTGCCATGTACCATGTTGTATCACTGATATATCCTCTAACATGTAGTACCACTTATTTAGCAAAATGTTGGTGTGTTTTGGTAAAATTATTTTTTTATCTTTTGAAGTGTAAGGTGCGCACTTACCCTGGAAATTGGGGCAAGTGCGTATGTGGCTCCTATTTTTACATAACTTTATATTTTAGATTTTTGGGGGTAATAGCGTTTTAAGCACATTTTTTTACATATGCGTACCAAATTTTATGAGAATAGAAGTTGTAGTTTTCTTAATACAAACTTTATTTAAGGCAAAAGAGTGAACAGGCCTAAACAATAATATTCTTAAAATATATGAAAACAACTGTCAACATATTTTTTCCACGACCGGGAATAGAAGTCCGTTTCTATAGCATCAAAATTGTGACAGAAGTAGAACATTTGCTCCCTAGAGACTAAATAAGACAAAAATTTCCCTAGGGAGTTTTCATTATGACTGACACAACAATTATGCCAAATTCGAGGTTATCAGGTTAGGTTTTGCGTCAGTTTTCACACAAACTGACGCAAAACCTAACCTGCTAACCTCGAATTTGACATAATTGTGAGTTCTTATCATAATGACTTACAGTACCACCAACTTTAAAATTTACCATAGGCTACTCATTTTAAAATAATTGTAACTAAAATGTCAAAAAATGAAGTTTAAAAAAACGGGTTTTTCGTTTTTAATCTTCCTGCAACGTGAAAAAAATAGTATATGCAACTCGGAGAGAATGCTATTTTGCTTCAGTGCAATTTCTCTCCCTTATTGCATAATCTACTATTATAAAGTTTTAACTTAAACTTAAAAAACTTAAAATTAAAAAAATACATGTAAACATAAAATTTTAAAATAAAAAAATACAGTAATATTATTTAATATAAAGTTGTGCCCATTTCTTTAAACTTTATTATGTCAAATGAAATGGCATCCCCACGGCGGTATGGTTTTGGATCTGGCAATATTTTCACGACGGTGTCCTCTGAAATATCATCTATATCATCTTCATTTGGCCATACAAATATTCCTTTTCTGAACCCTGTGAATTTGACAGTCCATAAGTCTTCTTCTTGTCTGTGTCCAATAATTTTTCCTACACAATGTTTGATGTTTTTTAGGGCCAAGTATTTGACTAGAACCCAAGTTCCAATTGTTATCGTTCTGTTACTTTCATCTTCATCATTGTTACCCTCATATTCGGATTCTAAGTCAGTTTCTGGGTCCATGTCATCTTCGGTATCAATGTAGGTCGGTTCTTCGAATTCTTCCGAATCACTTGAGGTGGCAACATCTTTTATTTTCTTAGTTTTCTGAGTTTTTTTCTCAATTAACTTTTCCATTCTGGCAGAAGCATCTTTCCTTGTAATTACTTCAGCTCCAGCTGCTAAACGTTTCTTTGGTTAGCTGGAAGAATTTTACTCTGTCTAATTGTCTCAAACAGTATATTCTCAAAGGAGTGCTCTGAGTCATGCCTATTTTCAGATTGACTGGTTGATGCTGTAAGTTCCATATTTTCAGTTTGGCTGGTTGACGGTACAGGTTCCATATTTTCAGTTTGGCTGGTTGACGGTACAGATTCCATATTTTCGGTTTGGCTGGTTGACGATACAGGTTCCATATTTTCAGTTTGGCTGGTTGACGGTACAGATTCTATATTTTCAGTTTGGCTGGTTGACGGTACAGGTTCCATATTTTCTGCAATAATTATATCAACTTCTGTAGGTGTTAGAAGTTCAGCCTGTTGTAATTTCCATCGTTTCAATGCAGATGGCTCAAATTTATCTTCAGGTATAACTTTGTCATTGAATGGACTGATTCCACCTTTTCGAAATCCATTAACAATTACATCACATTTTATATCTTTCCAAGTTTCACACACCATAGTGGCAAACTTTGCTTTGGGAATTTTGCGACCACTGTTTTGTCTTTGCCACATAACTAACTTCTGATCCCAAATAACTTTAAATGGTTTGAACACAGCCAGATCCAAAGGCTGGAGAAGGTGGCTGGTATGCGGGGGCAATTTTAAAATCGTAACACCTTCTTTGTTTGCCAAGTCGATTACTTTTTCAGTCACATGAGTACTGTGTCCATAGTAGATTAAAAGAACAGGTCGCTTATTGCCTATAGCAGGTATAAACGTTTTTTCAAGATAGTTTAAAAAGATGGTTGACTCCATCCACCCATTTGGAGATGCCGCATAAACTGTTCCTGGAAATGATTCTTCCACTGGAATCCATTCACTCCATACATTCTTGCCCTTATAAATTATTAAAGGGGGAGCCTTGCCTCCTGCAGCACTAGCTGCCACAAGAACTGTTGTGTTTTCTCGACTAGATGTGCTTATTGTTCTTGAACAAACGGCATTCTTTGCACCTACTACTTTTGTTTTTGAAGGGTCCAGAGATATGGCTGTCTCGTCCAAATTCCAAATTTGGCTCGGGTAATCAAATAAATTTAATTCTTCCAATGTTGACTTCAACAATTTAAAATAATCGTTGATAATAAATGGATCTGTCATTCTTCTTCGTGCAAACTCCACAGGTTGCGGTTTCTTTATAGATAGGTTATGGCGGCGTTTAAATAATAAAAACCAATCTTCACCAGGCTTATTGTCTTTAAATGGCGTTTTAAGTTTATTACGCTCAACATAAGATCTGACAATTTCTAATACCTCTTGTCTGGAGTGCCCAAAGCCCCATTTTTCAAGAGTCTTTAAGAAGTCTGCTAATTTTTTTTCACTTTCTGATGGGATTACTGTGGGCCTCCCAAAAGTTGTACTTTTTTGTCCACGTCTTCCAGAAAGGTGATCACGTAGCGTAGTTACAGGGATGTTATACAATAATGTAGCTCTTTTAGCTGTGAGTGCTCCCTTCGTTACCTCGGCTATAGCATGTTGCAGTGTCACTGCAGAATATTTTGTGGCTCGTTCTGATTTTCTTTTATAGACTCTCATATTGAATCTTGTATGTAGACGTACTGAAAAACTGAAATAAAAAACCATAAATTAAGAAATACAGAAATATGAACTAGGTGTAAGTGCGTATGTTTAAGCGCACTTCACCCGTTATTTATTTGCGCACTTCCCCTGCTACGGAAATATGAGGGCAAAGAGCGCACCCCCTTCTTAAAAACATAACCTACTTTTGCAAATGCCTTTTTACTTCATAAACATGTTATTACATTACCGTTAAACATTTAAGATGTAAAATTACAGTTCTTACCTTTAACAACATTAAAGAACAGAGATTTTAAAACTGAGACTCGCACTCGTTTTTGGAGTTAAAACGCAGCACCGCGAATTTGACGCTTACAAACGATGAAGTTGACATGCGCGCTACTTGCATTCCTGAAAACGTTGTTGTTTGACTTTCAAACTTTCAGATCCAGGAGGCGACTAACCAATATCTACATTATTTACAGGGTAGAAACAAATACCGTAGAAACTCTCTAACCCCGGAAACGCTGTTACCCCACTCCACCTTATTATGTTTGCTAAGGCTAATGAACGGAAATTCTACTTACAATATAATATTGTGTGCTTACCAGCTGTGTTCGCTTACGTTGCCTATATAAGTGACTCACTCACTCAACTTTGATGCACAACTGATAGCAAGTAGGTAAATACGCTCAGCACTCTACCTGTGCGCGCTGCGTGATGCTTGAGCGTGACGATTTCGTGACGGTCAAAACCTCGAATCAGCTCCCTATAAGTGTTTTCAACACTAAAAAAAACGCAAATCTTATTTACATAAATCACAAAAGTACTTTTTGCCTGTGTATCTTGCGCATTCACTATGAGCCAATTTGAAACACAACATGTCGAATCCATTCATCCATTCATCATCTAAGGTTACGTCAACCTCAGAGCGCGATGACGACGATGAAGACAATTGGCCCATAATTCCTCCCGTGCTTCCACTGCATTGGAATTTGGCGGCGCATTTTTATTCCTAGGAAATGCCACATTTTCCCTTAGCATTTCCAAATTCAAGGATTGTTGAGCAGCAGATACCTTCGCCGTGCGTTTCTTGGGGTTTGGACTGCCACTCATCGGTAAGGAAAAGCTGCCACTGATCATTTTCGATGTTTCCTTCGTTATTAACTTGTTTTTCACACAGCCAAAAACGTGTGCGACTGATTGTACACGAGTTGACGCCGCCAAGCAGTGTTGGTAGCAACAGTAGCTAAAATTCAAGAGATAAGGGGAAAGGGGGGCAAGATGACCCCTCTAAGGTTATTAATTTGAATAAAGTCAATTACTTCGTATCTTTTTAAAAAATTTGATCCAAAGGGGGTGCTCCACAATTGAAAGCGGTATCCCGCTTACAAATATTGCGTTCGCAAAAGTATTTTTAAGCCGTTCCTATAAATATATTTAGTTAAAACAATAATTATTAATTTAGTGGCATCTTACGTTTTCTGATGGCTCCATGAAATCCAGGTAAGAATCGATTTTGCGTGACCCGGACCGTTTGTCTGCTGCTGATCAAGTACCTGCCCCTTTGTCGATGTTGACGGCGACATCAAGCTTGCATTATTTGGTATTAGTGTTATTGAAGAGAATGACTTTGCATATGCAGTACTTAACTTCCGCTGCTTGGCTGGCGTACGCATAGTTTCCCTCACTGTGCTAGGACACTTCATACACTTTACTAGATGTGCTTTCATTTTACACACATTTGCAAATTTATAACACTTAGAACAAAACCTGCACGTGACAGATTTATCACTTTTTGCGGTGAAATTAGTCCAAACAGCACTTTTACTTCGCCCCATGATTAAAAAAGAACAAATCTGAACCGAACACATTATTGTTAGGCCTTTTAAACAACTATTATATTTCAAATGAAAAAAACAAAACACGTGTTCTGTCTGTCAAGTTCACGACTTAAGATTTTAACTTGTTTTTCACACAGCCAAAAACGTGTGCGACTGATTGTACACGAGTTGACGCCGCCAAGCAGAGTGTTGGTAGCAACAGTAGTTAAAATTCAAGAGATAAGGGGAAAGGGGGGCAAGATGACCCCTCTAAGGTTATTAATTTGAATAAAGTCAATTAAACGTATTCTTTTAAGTGTAATCAGAAAAACGGCTTGCTAGAATCATAACCTAACATACAAAACTGTTTATTTCTATATTTGATTAATATTTCAACAAATAAGAAACTAATTTTAAAAGAAATCAAAACGGTAACATTTTTGCACTGGTGGGTAAAATGGTCCCTTAATTGGTGTAAAATGACCCCACCCCCTTCCTTTTTACACATTTGTACTGTAGAATAATCAAGTTTTCATGTTTTTTTAATGTTGCTAGGAGATAGAGATAAACAAATTTTTGTAATTCTCAACTTTTGCGAAGCGTTTATTAGGAATCATAACAGTTACTACTATAAGGCCTAGTTGTATAAAGCCTTGTTAACTTTGACATAGAGTTAGCATAATGTTAACTCAGAGTTGACGGTGGTAAGTGTTTTATAAAAAAATAGCTGCACCAACTTGACATATTGCTAACTAACTCTGTGTTAAACTCATGTTAATCGGATAATTGGGTTGTATAAAGCCAGTGTCAACGTTAACACTGTGTCAAACCAGTGCTAAGTTGTTTGTTAACTAATCATAGCACTACCTTGAATTAGCTCAGTGTTAAATTTGTTTTTGTTACATTTTTCAATTAAAAATAAGGTAAGAGAGATTTATATGCTATTTTATAATATTTCAACATTTACATTACATTATAATTCTAGAAAATGTCAATATCAAGTCTATCTTCATAAGAGCTTGAAGTACCAGAAGAAGTAGTTCGTCGGCCCAGGCGTCTTCGTCGTCCAAGACATTTCTTTGTTAGGCAAGATCCTTACGAGAAATACAGTGATGACGAGTTTAAAATAAGATACAGAGTTGCTAAAGATACGTTCAATGAATTATATTTATTATTGGATGACCTATTAAAACCTCGCACGCAAAGAAATCAATCCATTTCATCTAGGCTGCAACTTCTATAACACTCTGATCTTACTAATTATTTACTTATTTTCGTGCAATAAATAATTACCATTAAGGAAAATTTTCAACATATAATTTTACAGCCAGATATCCAGATGCCAGGGTTCAGTCTGTTCAACTCAAATATACAATCAAGTACACATCAAATAAAGCGGTTTATTTTATATACCTATTTACAGTTTAAAATAATAACTAAAATATTCATGTATTTTTAAATAAAAGATCTGGATTTTAATGTTATCTTAGCGCCTATGGGGTTAGGCAAGCCACTATACTTCCTCGGTCGGACAATCTCGTGCGTCGAACGGGCGAGCTCGTAGTTAGTGGAGCGTCCTCTACTCGGCTAAACCATCTCCTTCGTCTATGCTGGAATTGGGGCGGGAATGCGTCGGAAGACGAACGCCCGTGAGCCCGCGCACCTCGATCGTTTCTTCGCCTAAACTCGCGCTCTGCGATGTTATCCATGAATTGTGACGAAGTTTTGGAGGCGACCAAATTTGAACGCATTTTGAATCGTAAATAATAATTTCGGCCGGCGCTAACGTCACACAATCCCCTTCCTATGGAGGGAACAACCCATGGATGGACGTCTTCTTCAAGGAACTACCCCCTGTGGCTCGGAAAGCACCTGGAGCGTCTTCAGGACAGGCGTAGAGGTTGCGGTATCAACCTACGGGGCGCCAGGTGCTGATGATGATGGGCGGCCGGGGTGACTTTGCGTTCCAAAAAAAAAAAATTTATGCGGGATGCTGGTTAATTAAGTCCTAACAGTTGCGCGTGCTTTTTTAAAATTCTGATGGACTCTCCGGTGGGCAGCTTCAAACGGAATTTTCGCGGTATTTTTGTTGTTCGCTGTCGGCGGCGTCGGGGAACCTGGGGCTCTGGCTCGTCGATTCTTGATTTTGAGACCTGGGGTTCCGGCGTGGGCCGTGTTGACTTCAAGGCCCGGGGCTTTGGCTCGGGCAGCGATAATACTGGGATCTGGGGCTCTAGCTCGGGCAGGATTATCTCCATGACCTGGGGCTCTGGCTCGGGGAGTATCAATTCCGGGAGATCGGTAATCTCCACTTCGGGTTCCGGGAGGTAGAGTTGTTGTAGCTCTTCTAGGACGGCGGCCAAAGCGCCGCCCGGGGTCAACGGTACCACTGCCGCTTCCATCGGGACTTCGGAAGGTGAGTCTGGCTGGAGTTCTGGAGGTAATTCCGCCTTATTTTTCCCCATACCGATCTCCGCTGAAGGGCCTAAAACTCGAGGCGTCCAGGAGGTCGTAGGCCTCGCCGGGTCTGGGGGTAGCACGCACATCTGGGCTTCGGGTGGCGTGACTGGCGGGGCTCGGGTCTCGCCCTTAGTTGGAGACGCGGCTGGACTCTCCGGTGACCCGTCGAACAGCCGCTTAAATTTCAGAGCCAATTGCCGGATTGTTATCTCCTGGACGGGGTGAAGTCTTGAAAACGGAATCTTTATCAGCAGACCTTCTCCGAGTGGTTTAGGATCCGGCTTGCGGTGGTTCTTCCTCTCTTTCGGAGCCAATTGTCGGATTGTGAACTGCTGGTCGGGGTGGAGCCTTGAAAGCGGGATCTTTACCAGCAGACCTTCTCCGAATGGTTTAGGATCCGGCTTATGGTGCTTCTCCTTTTCCGGCGTGGCTGGTAAGGGTGATAGAATCGCCGGGACCGGGCTCCATTTCGGCAGGGGACTCCCGGCGGCCCTAGGCGGTGGACCAGGGGTGGCGTACAATTGTGGCGTCCAGGGGCGGATTTTCTTTTGGCCCTTTGGCCTTCGGCGTAGCTTGAAAGGCCCGGGGCGAACATCCTTGCGGTTACGTACTGGTGACATCTTCGTTGAAGGTGGCTGTACTAATGAATTGGACTGTAAGTCGCCACATTTATACCCATAGTCCGCGTTATCTCACCCCCTCTAATTGGGAGCAGGTAGAGTAGGAGTATTTTGATAAGCGGGCTTGATGTCCTTCACGTGGACCCTGCCGATGGCCCTACCGTTCTGGGGGTTGCTCAGCTCCACGATGACGGGGGAAATAATTTTTTGGATCACGTAGGGTCCAACATATTTTGCGGCTAACTTGGCGGTGATGCCTTGGGCGGCGTCGGAGAGTACCCTATCGCGTTTATAGACCTGGTGCCCGACCTGGGGGCGATACTCTCGCCTTCGGAGGTTATAATGATGGCTTTGTCTGGTGAAGGCTTTTGCGAGATTATTTCTTACTACGTTCATTACGTCCTCTAATTTCTGAAGCTGTTCGCGGTAGAGACCTGGGGCTGGAGCTTCATCGTCGGGCCCAAAGTCGGGGTCGGCCGTCTCGCGTACGGATTTTGGCGGCAACATTTCCCGCCCTAAGTTGAGCAAGGCCGGCGTGAATCCTGTTGATTCGTGTTTGGACGTGTTTATCGCAAACATGACCTCGGGAAACCATGCGTCCCATTGTTTTTGATTTCCGCGGGCTAATTGGGCGATGATTGTACCTATGACTTTATTAACCCGCTCCACGGGGTTGGCCTGGGGTGTGTACGGGGGTGTGAGTCGGTGTTTGATGCCGTACTCCGTGGTCAAAGCTCTGAAGAGCTTACTGGTATACTGGGGCCCATTGTCTGAAACAATAACTTTTGGAGTTCCAAATCGATAAATTATTTTTTCCCTTAGGGCCTGGACTACTGTTTTTGCGGTAGCGATGCGTAGTGGGTGGACCTCGACCCATTTCGTAAAGCGATCTTGAAACACCATGAGCCATATATTGCCTTTGGAAGACCTGGTGAGCGGCCCGATGAGGTCTGTGCTTATAACCTCCCAAGGGCCTCGTACCCTGGACCAGAACATCTTCCCGGCCGTCTGACGTTGGCTGTGTTTATATTCCTGGCAAGTAGGACAAGAACGTACGTATTTAGTGATTTATCGTTGCATTCTTGGCCAATAATAATGCTTCTGTATTCTAGCGACAGTCTTCGTCCCCCAAGGTGCCCTGCAGCGGGCTCGTCATGGCATTCCTGCAGGACTTGGGCTCGTTGCGGCTTTGGGATGCACAGCTTCCATATTGGTTGAAAGCCCTCGGCCAGGTCTTCGTTGACGTTGGGGAAGCTCCTGTAGAGGCTGCCGTTCTCTACCTTCCACGTGCTGTACGCTTCGGGGTCGTCTTGCACCAGGTTGGTCATCCTCTGGACCCATGGGCAGTCGACTTCTGATTGGTGAACCGCCACGGGAGAGAGACCTTCTTTAGGACCTTCTGGAGCTCGGGATAGGGCGTCAGCTACGTGGTTCAACGCTTCCTTGCGGTATTCGACCTCGAAGTCATATTGTTGAAGCTCGAGGGCCCATCTTGCCAGCCTTGCGGAAGGATTAGGTAAGTTTTGTAACCACTTTAGGCTCCTGTGGTCAGTTATTACCTTAAAATGGTATCCTTCCAGGTACCCTTTATATTTCTTGATCGCAAAGAGTACTGCCAGGCACTCTAGCTCCGTCGCGGAGTAACGGGTCTCAGCCTCCGCCAAGGAACGGCTGGCGTATGCAATCACTCTTTCTTGGCCCTCTAGCACTTGTGTGAGGACGGCTCCCAGGCCAGTGGTGCTCGCGTCTGTTTGAAGCACGAAGGGCACAGAGAAATCGGGACATAGATCGGCGCTGAAGTTAAGGCAGTCTTCAGCTGCTCCAGGGCTTCCTGTTGCTTCTCAGTCCATTTGAACTTGGCGCCTTTCTTCAGCAGCTCATTTAAGGGGGCCGCTAGTCGAGCGAACCCTGGTATGAATTTCCTGTACCAGGAGGCCATTCCCAGGAACCTGCGGATAGCCTTCGGATTCTTGGGTGCCTCCATCCGGGTGATGGCCTCCACCTTCTCTGGGTCAGTATGAATTCCCTCCTTATTGACTATATGACCTAGATATTTAAGTTCTGGCTGGCAAAAATTACATTTTTCTTTTTGCAGCTGGAGTCCGGCCGCTCGCAACCGTTGAAACACTTCTCGGAGGTGCTGTAAATGTTCCTTGAACGATCTGCTGACGATAATGATGTCGTCTAAGTATTAGAAGGCATTGGGTTCCATCTCCGGGCCTATGACGCTGTCTAGGAATCTCTGGAACGTCGCCGCCGTCGCCTGAAGCCCGAAAGGCAAAACTTTGAATTGATACAAGCCCCGTCCAGGCACTGTGAAGGCCGAAATGGGACGACTTGCCGCCGCCAAAGGGATCTGCCAGTACCCATGTTTTAAATCCAAGGTGCTTATGTACTGAGCACCCCGGAGTTTATTCAGGATTGCATCAATAAAGGGAATGGGATATGCATCGGTCTGCGTTACCTCATTTACTTTTCGGAAATCGATGCAAAATCGGTACTGGCCCGTTGGCTTTTTTACCAGGACCACTGGGGAGCTGAACGAACTCTTGGAAGGTTCTATCACCCCCTCGGCTAACATCTTGTCGACTTCCGCGTCGATCACGGCTTGCATGACGGGGTTGCGAGGGTAGTATCTTTGTTTAATGGGTCCAGTGCCCTCCTTCAGGACTATACGATGCTCAACTAAGGTAGTGGGACCTCTAGTGCCTTGGAACTTCCGCAACTCGTCCTGGAGGAACCTGGACAACTGGCTGGATTGAGTTGGGGACAAAGGCTGGATGCCGGCTAGCCCCTCCAGGTCTTGGTGAGACTGTAAGGGTATCTCTGCTTCACCTAGAGTTATCACCTGGGCTACGGGGTTGATAATAGCTCTGTACTTGGTGAGGAAGTCGAGTCCCAGGATTATGTCGCTTGACGCTGACCTGTAGGCTGTAGGCGAGGCCTCCGATCATCAGGGTAAGATTATACTGGCCTTGCGTCTTGACGATTCTACCGTCGGCTAATTGGACGCGGGTCTGGGATGATTGGCAACTTACAGTGCCCTGTTGTTTCAGGAACCGTTGGAGCTTTTCTCCTATGTAAGATGACTTCTTATGACACTTCGTTTCTCTGCAACTGGATCCTTTCAACAAGTGCTTGCAGACAATATTGGCATACACAAATCAACTGCAAGTAGAGTCATTGCTAAGGTATGTTACCAAATAGCAACTCTGAAGCCCCATTATATATACAGGGTGACACAGCGGACATGTAACAGCCCATAACATTTTTATTTATTAGAGTTAAATTCTGAGATTTGGGTGATGCATTTATCATAAGGGCAATCTTTTGATGACTAAATAAAACTAATTTTTCCACTTCCGGTTTAACCGGAAGTAACCCTAAATTTTAAATAGCACCCTGTATATATTTTTAGCCTACCTGAACCGCTACAAAATACCAGGATAAATAGGTGCACGCCCTGGATGCCTTCCATTAAATATTCTAGCTACTTCTCTATTGGATCTTGCATTTTCACAAGTAATTCTAATTATTTCTACTTTCTGAGCAACATTTAAACGTAATTCAGCCATTTAGCTAATGACGTTTGCAAACAATAATAAAAATGTTGTTTCTCCATGGTACCATTTGATACCAAATTAAAAGTTGAAATTTGGGACTTTGACAACTTTATGGATAAAAATTAAAAATTCGAATTATTGAACGAAAATCGGTATCTGGGGTACTCTTTTGATTCTAAACAACTTTTCTTAATAACTTTTTGCTGTAACACTAATGTGATGCAAAATATTGACAATGCGACCCATGTTCTTGATCGTAGTAGGCCAGGCTAATAACGTCATTTGCGCTCAAAGACATGAATAGATGCCTCTTGGTCAGTTGTAAAAAAAGTAAAAAACTTAAATCGATTCATACAAAAACAAACAAAATACAGGGGTGCTTCCATGTAAAGTGAAACACACTGTATGTATAATTTTGCGTTTTTAATAATAAAAAAGTTGTTCATACCAATTCTGATAAATTATATGAAACAGAAAATATTTGTTCTACAGTTACATTAAATAAAAATTAGAGTTTCCTATTTTGGATTTTGAGAGACTAAGCGTTAAACAAATACATTTCTAAAATTTGAAAAATGATCCTTTATTCGTAACTCTTATTAATTAGATAAAAAGTATCAAAATCACAAATATTTTTACACCTTATTTTTTACATCTCAACGTCTTTTACATGCTGATAATTTGCAAGTGTCATGTAATGGCCAACTAAGAGTTTTGGAGAGAAATTGATTTTGGCAGCCATTTTGAAATCAAATGTCAAGTTGTGACAAATGGTTGAAAAGAGAATTTTGTAGCGGTTCAGGTAGGCTAAAAATATATACAGGGTGCTATTTAAAATTTAAAATTTAGGGTTACTTCCGGTTAAACCGGAAGTGGAAAAATTAGTTTTATTATTCATCAAAAGACTGCCCTTATGATAAATGCATCACCCAAATCTCAGAATTTAATTCTAATAAATAAAAATGTTATGGGCTGTTACATGTCCGCTGTGTCACCCTGTATATGCCCAGAAACGAACTTCAAAGACATGAAATTAAAACCCAGTTTCATAATATTAGAGGTTTTCCAAAGGCAATAGGTGCAATTGATTGCACCCACATTAAAATACGGTCTCCAGGGGGTGAAAATGCAGAACTATTCAGAAATCGCAAGAGCTACTTCTCCCTAAATGTTCAAATGGTTTGTGATGCTAACCTGAAAATAAGGAACATTATTGCTCGATGGCCAGGCTCTGTTCATGACTCGACAATTTTTAACGACTCACCATTGTGTGCTGACTTAGCTGCTGGAAATTATGGAACAGATATTATATTAGGTGATAATGGATATGCATGCAGAATATACTTGTTGACACCTCTTCTAAATCCAAGGACTCCTGGAGAAAGAGCTTATAATGGAGCACATAAAACGACGAGAAACCGTATTGAACGCTGTTTTGGAGTTCTAAAACGACGATTTCCTTGTCTGTCTAAAAGTTTAGACATAAAACTGCAAACATCACTGCACGTTATCATTGCCTGTTCAGTTCTACACAACATATGCATCTTGCAAAATGATGAAATCCATGTTGATGAACATGATGGTATAATGGATGAAGAGCCAGAGCTGCAAATTCAAAACAATGAAAACACTGCAGTTCGAACTGCATTAATTAATGAAGTTTTTAATTTAAATTAAAAGAAGAGTTTTGTTTTGTTTTTTGTAAATAATAGTATATTATACATCAAGGTAGCGAAGCGCAGTATTATAACCTGAGCGCATATTAGATACTGAGCGCGCAGCGCGAAGTATCTAAAGCGCGAAGGTTATAAGACGATTCGCTACCGTGGTGTATATACTATTTTTTGCACCACTAAACGGCTTAATACCTAAATTCCCAACAAATTTCGAAAATATTTTAACTGTCAACCTGACAATACAGCTCTTTAAAACGTAAAAATTAAAATAGTCATATTTGGTAACATAGCAATTTATTAGTTACCACAGTGAAAATTGTTTATTTTACTTTCTCTCCCTTGGTGGAGAAAATCAACTTCACGACCTAAAGATAGACCAATAACGGTGCGTTCTGAGACTAGTAGTGCAAAATTAGTATATTATGTATCAAGTTTTATAAACGTCATTTTAGTCACGAGTTAATCACGAGCGAAGCGCAGCGGAGCGAGTGTTTAATAAAATGAGTGACTAATAAGTTTATAAAACGAGTTGCATACTATACTTTTTTCTACGACACAAATTTAGACAATTTAACATTATTTCATTAAGATTTTAAAAATTATGTTAGGTTAAATTATGCTTGACAAATGTCAAGGAGTAGAAAAATAACTTTTTCTACTCCTGTAACTAAAATGCCATTTATGGTATATGTTTCCATGACGCTAAGTAATCTTTTAAACACACCTTCACAAGCCGTGGGTTCGTGCGTTTTAGTCACGGACTGAACTTTTTAATGGCAAAAATCAAGTTAGTTTTCAACTTTCAACAGTCAACGTTGACGTTTGTCAAGCATAATTTAACCTAATTTTCAAAATCTTAATGAAATAATGTTAAATTGTCTAAATTTGTGTCATAGAAAAAGTATAATATGCAACTCGTTTTATAAACTTATTAGTCACTCATTTTATTAAACACTCGCTCCACTGCGCTTCGCTCGTGATTAATAAAACTCGTGACTAAAATGACATGTTCTTAAAGTATGGTTAATTTGTACAGTTTGTTAATATTGTTTTAATAAGACGAACTTCAAGGTTATGTAAATTTTTTTTATTTTAATTCAAAACAAGCTATTTCGTATTTTTTTTTTAAATATAATTGTTTGTAATTAATAGCTTGTTTTTTTGTCAGCTTCTTTGGAAGGGCAAGTTTGTGCGCAGGTTTAGGTCCTAAAGGTTCGGGCTCAGAAGGTTCAGGTTCGAAAGGAGGCACTACTACAGGATCAAGGTTAAATTCTATAGGAACTAAAATAAGAGCATAGTTATTGAAATTGAAACAGTGGGATAGGAAAATATTACTATCGTTAAAGTAATCAGTCGCATCATCAAATTGATTTTGCAGTGGCTGGATTTGATCCCCTACGATTGCCAACACCTGAGCCCCGATATCATCTAAAACAGGAGTATAGCTTCCTCCCCTTGTTTTATTAACTTCTCTACGGTCTTCTTGTTCAGCTACTTTGGCTTTTAAATATTGTAGCTTCTGTTAAGAATAAAATTTAGTAATTGGACAATTTATTACTTTTCTATTTTACATGTTCTTCTGCCACGTCCTTCCGTGTTTTGCGTTTTAAATTAACATATAAAAAGCGCAATTGTTTGGCATTTCTGAGGGTCTCCGTTTCAGAATTATATTCTTCAATAGCCAACTTCCAGGCTTCGTTATTTTCGTGTAAGATTGTGGCAGATGTTCCCTTATTCTCAATTACTGATTTATATCTACACAGGCAAAGATAAGGACGGGATCAATAGGATTAAGAGAAGGATTAAGCTTGCAAAGCTTTGCAGCAACGTTTAGGAAATTAGAAATTTATACATATTTAAGAAGGTATGCGATTTACCGATTTAAAACTAGGTACTTACTTTTCTACGATGTTCAGTAACGTTTCTTTTTCTCTAAATGTACAATTAGCGCTCCGCTTATTAATAGAACTGTCCATGTCTTATCACACACGAAATGCAAGTAAACCTTCAAACATATATGTTCGAAGAAGTAAACAAATAATCGCTGTCAAATTAAAATTTGTCAGACGGCAGTGCCAATCGCAAATCTGTAAACGAAAAAAACCCGTACGTGCTCGTGCTAACTTCGTGTTAAACTCGTGTCATCTGACAGCCTGGCAATGGTTTATAAAACTGCTGTAAGGATAACCTGATGTTAAATCAGTGTCAAAGTTAGCACTTTGCTAACTAACACGTAACTTAACATCGCTTTATACAACTGGGCCTAAATGTCTCATTTAAAATCTGTTCGGCCTGAAATTCCGGCACACATGTGTGCCCACTTTTTGCAGGATTGTCAGATTAACCATTTCTCCTGTGGTTTTGAGGCGCTAAACATTTCTTCATAATAGAGGCATGGTACATCGTCATCTGACTTTCCTTTTCGTTTTTCCCCTTTTCGTTAACCTCTGAAGGCGCAGTTGCCTTTCTATCTTTCTTAACTTGGCTACTAGGCTCATTTTTTCCGGAATCGTCAAAGAGTGACTTTGTTACTTGCTTTACCTGTGATTTTGCAACAACTTTTTTTAGAGTAGCTTTTTCTTTGGTCAAAGTGTAATTTGGAGTTGACGTCAGAATCGTCGCACTCTGAGATGGGGTACAACTCCTTGTTTGTGGTGGAGCAACGGGAGCTGGACTGATAGATATCAAATGGTGTAAAGCAAGGTGCGCAATTGTTGCACTTCGATGTCTCGGTATCACTAACATCATGCTCATGACTAGAATCGTGGCTGATTACGCTGACTTCATCTGATCAGCGACCACTTGGTTGCCATTCGTCCTCTGTTTCATCAGATGATGTTGAGTCCTTTTGTCGGCGCCTATTTTCTATCTTGCGGGCAATATTGGAAGGACCTGGAATTACTGAAATATTCTGCCTCTTCTGCGATTATTTCCATAGTGTCTTCTTCATCATCATCATCGTCTTGAATATTGGCTTTGGTTAATGTTTGGTTACCAGTTGCCAATTTGGTTGGTACGTAGTAACTTTTTTACTGTAGAATTTAGTTCAGTAAAATACACACGTTTGTGGAAAACAACCTTCCTTTATTTGAATTTAAACGTAAACAAATACACACATGTACACATCCATTAATATTAAAAAAAATCAAATACGAAGTTAAGTAAGTTAAGTAGCTCCGTTTTCGTTACCGACTCGGCAAAATGCGTGCAAGTTGTATAAGTGCAAGTGAAGTGAGCAAACTGATCTGGGGCGAACTGATCTCGAAAACTAGGCTACTTGAGTTTATATAAGAAGCGCTTGAATGGAAGGAACGCCGATTATTCTTTCGGATACAATAGTACTGTCCGGCTGATCATTCGCTCTATTGTGACACGAAAGGTTGGGATGACCTCCGCTAATAAAAGGAGTCTCCCTCATTGCGTGTGCTTCTTTCGAGTATTTATGACTGTATTGTGACCGGGGTCCATTTTCCCTGTCTGCTTGGTCCATTGTTAGTTTTTGGGTCACAAGGATATTTACGCAACCTTCACTTTTGTAGTCCGGTACCCCTACGTGTGTGACATCTGTCCCGCTGTTCTTGAAATTGCACTTGTTTACATGACGACACAAATCACACTTGGCATCTCAGATGGCTCTCGCTGCACGCGCATAATAGATACTTTCTAAAGCTGCACCTCGCGAACACTTTGTACACATATGTAGCACTGACGTTTAGAGGCCATTCATCACTCACGTGTATAATAGATACTTTCAGATTTAGAACTGCACTTACACCCGTATTCATAGTCGTTCGCCAGCGGCTCGCCGGCGACTCGCCGGAGTTTCGTTATGAATAGTATGTTGGCGGTACTGTACGTCTATGTCAAATTCGAGGTTAGCAGGTTAGATTTTGTGTCAGTTTATGTCAAAACTGACGGGAAACCTAACCTGATATCCTCGAGTTTGACATAGACGTACAGTGCCGCCAACATACTATTCATAACGAAACTCCGGCGAGTCGCCGGCGAACTGCTGGCGAACGACTATGAATACGGGTGTTAGTGTTAAGTTTCAGTTTCTGACCGTCCCTTGCACGGCAGGAATTTTTAGGCTAATTATCTTGGTACGCCACAAATTTATGCGCTTCTGGCTCCTCTTCGACTATTTCAATGTTTTCTTTTTCAGCTTCTTTAATTTCATTTTCGTCTCTTTCATTTTCTTCATTATTCAGATCCTCAAATCTGACCGATTTTTCAGGTTTTATTTTCAATGTTGTTTTCTTGCATTTTCTTAAAGTTTAACCCTGATTACTTTTTCGATCTTTGAGATAACCCAATAAGGCATTGTCGATCTCCCCGCTAACGCGTTGCTTAAATCTTTTGTTTGGCATCGTTTTTAAAACTTCGTGAGGATTATAGGGAAAAATTCCTATCGCCTGGAAACCGCTTTGTATTACCTTTTTGGGATTAGTTTTTATTTTATCCATTAATTTCGTTAGAAGTTGCGGAAGAATGCTTTTCTCAACACAATTAATTGACGGCTCTTTTAATTTTATATCTGTCAATAAGGACCTCCAAGCTTGTCTTACTGTCCTGAATAAATTGACATCCAACGGCTGGGTTATTTGCGTCGAATTTGGTGGCAGAAAGACAAATCTGATGTTAAGTCTTTTGATAGGCTCGAAGAATATTAACATTGATGTGTGAACTTAAATTGTCTCCAATTACCACTTTTGGACAATATTGTCTTTTTTTGTCCCAAGGGACAATTATTTTCTTGAACCAGTCTTCGAAAGTGCATGAGTCGAACCATGATACACCTACACACGGTATGCCGATGCGCATCTAATATGTCTGCCGCCAGCTGGATGACATCACGTGCGAACCAAATCGCACGTAACGCCTGCGTTCATGTCTGTTCTGTATGAATGTATAGCATATTGTAGTACGTGAAATAATGATTCATTTTGCGTAAATAAATTTGATACTGAAAGGGATGGTGTGGTGATTGGCGGACATTGGAGGAACGATAATGATAATGCGGCCCTTTTACCGCTCAGAAATATACCCCGTAGTTCCTGCAGAACGGCCCAAGAGATCAGGGAAGAGCTAGCAGCATATTTCCAAGCAAAGGGCCGTGTCGAATTTCAAGACGATTATGCGTAAACATCACAACAACAAATTATTTCACGAAATTTTTAGTTGCTTGCACAATTACGTATAGGTATGAATATTATGTTTAGAGTGTACCTACATATGTTATAAAAGCAGAATTAAAGTTAATTTACCGTGCTTATTGTGTCTCTTGGTTTGTATTTATCTTCCAGAAATTCCAGACTCTTGAAAGCAAACCAGCTGCTCACGTATATTTCATCCTTGCCTGGAAGACAGGATGAAGAAAATTATAATTTTTTCTATAGCTCATGTTAAAGTGTGCTTTTATCAACTCAAAACAAAAGGTCAAGTTTTACTTTAACAGCAAGGGTAGATAAAGTAACACTTTAACATCAAGGATAGATAAAGTAATTTAATTTTTTAACTTTTGTTTAAATTAAATATGACAGCTTCGTATTATCGTAGCAACCCAATCTAGCTACTGACATTTTGAAATGTAATTAACTGTCATTATTTTTTTTAAAAATTGTTAAAGTTCTTGCTATAGAAAAAAATATTGTATTATACACGACGATAAAGTTATTTCTATCCACTCTTGAATCATTAACGTCTCGACTTCGTCTCGACGTTAAACGATTCACTCGTAGATAAAATTTAACTTTATCGTCTTGTATAATAAATTACTATTATACCACACAAAAGTTTTCATTTTGCTTACCTTTACCAGTCCCGTAGCTTTTTCTCACTTTCGATTTCTCTCTTCGTAAAGATGACAGAACTGCAGTCATTTTTTTTCTGCACTCATCCGCACTTATTCCCAAACCTGCGTCATTTTTTTAAACTTTGTTATAATGAAAATGGTGCTTGGGATTCCACAGCAGTTCGTATTTTTTATATAGTTCGATTAACTGTAAAACTCTGTCCTCAAACCACTCCATGCTTACTGCACGACGTCTAAATGAATACTAGTCACAAACTACCCACTTTAGACGCTTAACGCCTGTGCTTTTGATCAGTTTCAAAGCTGTAGCGCCCTCTGATCACTGGGAGAAGAAACAACATATGCTCAAGGACGTTTTTAGGCGGGCTTACAAAACTGATTCAAAATTTTTGCAATAAATTAAGGCCACGCCTGCTGAATTGTATAAAAAACGGACGTTTGGTACACAATTCAGCACACCGTGATTAAGGTAACAACATAAGAAACAAGTAGGTCTTGACAAAAGTTCTTTATTAAATAAACTACATAGTGCATTATAACAAAATATAAAACTAACGATTGTAAGGTACATATCTACAATTATTATTATCATTACATATTTATTTACACAGTTTGGATATAATTATTATGATATTTACCACATAAAATGAAATAATAAAATTAGTTGCATAGATGTAATTAATCATAAAGTACTTAAGAGCATGTATGAAGCCATTGGTCATGTTTTATTACATTTAATAAATTTATCAATTACAACTGGACAAATACCGCGAAATCTAAAAATAAGTACGATTACACCTGTTCCACGCAAAACATTCTTGCGAATCTGCAATACAGTTTACGATTACAAAGATGAAAGAAATGTCGGACGAAAACAAGTATATTATAGCAGTATTCCTAAACTTAAAAAGGGCATTCAAAACTGTGGATAGGGAACTATTATTGGAAAAGTTGAAATATTACGGAATTGGCGGGAATGTCTTACTATGGTTCAAGAATTACTTGGAAAACACAGGACAAAAAGTTAAAATTGTTTGCAGACGACACCCTATTAGTAACGTCTTTATTTAGATCTTAACTCGGTGGTTGAATTAATGAATGTTGAACTCAATAAAATTGCAACGTACTTAAATAACAACAAACTCTAGTCAAATACACAAAAGAGTGTCGACATGATAATAACCAGCAACTTAAAATCTAAAAAATATACAAAGGGATAAAATTAACCTGTACATACAGAACAAAAAAATTTAACTTTGTAATGAGTATAAATAGCTGGCCGTAATTATTGATAACACTTTATCGTTCAATAATCATTTTGAATATATTCATAAAAAAATAAGTAAAAAATGACACTCTTTATTTAGTCCGTAATTAAAAAATCCTTCATAAAATTTTTTTACCACCTTCCAACCGTTTCCTTCTAGTAGTATACAGCTTTTTTTTACTTTTTGCACAACAACAGAGTCATTCCAATTTGCTCTAGTGTCTCTACCATTCAAAATCCTATTTATGCATTTACACCAATCATGTACCAGCGTCCTTATTGCAATTTTGGAAATTTTATTTCTTAAAAATTCAACAGAATGTTCTCGGCACACCATGAATAAATAATTTAAATTATAAATTTGTTTATATATATTTATAATCACAGTTTTGCTATGGGCTTCACGATCTAGTGTATTTTTTATTATCATAGTGACATCATGAAAATAGCGCATGAAATTCTCGGAAGGATAACATAATCTAGTTATCCCTCCTGAATACTCCCGAGCTACTATCAAACTGTGTACATCTTTTTTCTCATTGGTGCAAAAAATGCGTCGCAGCATACTGAGCAATTAAAAATTTTCGTTTATATTTTTTTTAAATGAAACCGGCTACTAATTTGTTGATAAATTACTTAATGAAATTTTGCAACGCCTGGATTGCCAAGTTATTATCAATTCTGCTTTGTGAAGTTGCTGGTGACGGAGCAGTAAGTGGTGCATTTCTATATATATTTTCTACCACTGGAGATGTACTATGTACAGTTTCCAATGCTGGAGTTTTAATTTTAAAAAAATGTTTGACACCCTCAAATGACATATTGCAGTCATCTTCTTCACAATTGAAGGTGTTTTGGTAACAATTAATGGTTGAATTTACCACTAACGTCTTAAAAATTCTTACAAAATTATCAGGAGAAGGATTGCGTTGGAGAGTGCCGTAACTACTGACTTTTCCAAATAAATTTTCCAGCGGGTCCTGGTTAAGGTGCCGACCCAACAAATACTGAAAGCCTTCGTTTTTCACTACTGACCAAATATTCATAATATTTTTTATAGTGAATATCCAATTTCTCAAACAGGGAGGCTTGGATCTTTCAGATGATTTTGTAATATTAAATTCCATACTTTCTAAAAGAGGCAGCACTTCAGTGCGCCAAAATTTAATATGCGCACTTTCGTCATTGATTCCACACTTCAGTACCTTTCCTTGGCTTGGAAATTTTGTATTTCCATTTAGGGAGTCGAACAGTTTATCAAAGAACAGCAGTAGTTCGGCTGTACCAGTAATTCCCTCTCCAAACTCAGACTGGTTGAAGTCTAAAAATGAAAATGAATTTTTATATGATTAATTGGCAAAATGTGGAGACTTACCAATAGTCCAGTCTGTAGAGACGAAAAAATGCCTTTGCTCAACAAAAAGTGGAGTATGAACGGTTTTTATATATGTTGTTCAGGTCGGGATCCTGATGAAAAATCCAAGTTTTCGACCTTGGAGGGGCGCCGCGCGAGCCGCCATCTTGGATTAAAGGTGCTAAAAACTGGTTTTTTCCAACTAGCTCCGCAACGGTTGATCCAACGTCAAAAAAGTTCAATATAAAGTTAAAGGAGACAAGATTGTTGACATTTTTTGTATATTAATTTTTGTTGTAAGTGTAATATGTAACGAGTTACAGCGGCTGAAAGTTGAACATTTCACCAAAATATCGTTAAACTTTATTTTTGTTGGTACATTTTGTAAGAACAACTTACACTATATTGTTTTTAATATTTTTCTACATCAGAATAACGTTCTATAGAGAAATACAAAGTACGATCAAAAATTATGTTCATCTAGTATAGCGGGGCCTACGTTATACCTACCGGGCCGGACCCATACGAAGGCGAGTGGAGGGGATGGGGTCCTAGATTCTGCTAAACAGCATAGGAAAGCAGTGCGGTATTTGACGTTTTATTTAATAATAATAATTACTATATGTTGTAACAGACTATTATAGATCAATATAGTATGTGTACAGTTATACAAATAATTTTTAAATATTATTTGTCAATAAAAACCAAAGCAACACAACAATTTTCACGACATATCTTTTCAGTATTTATTGCAGGTTTATATAATCAAACAACAAACAAGTTTAAACTAGTACATTTAAACAACAAATTAAAAAATATTCTTGTTACGCATAAATGCAAAAAAAATAAAGGCTATATCCGACACTGTAAACGGTATAAGGGGTTACAGATTATGTATGTATGTATGTATAAATAAAAATAAGCTTGAAACATTCTACCAACTATAATATGTAAGGCATATATTAATTATACGTATTTAACTTCCATTTTTTTGTTTCCCGCGAGACATCACTTTTGTTTTTTCTATAGTTGTTCAATAAAATGTTTGAAAAAATAAAAATACATTTTTTAATTATGGTTACTTTGTCGCCTTTAGTATCGCAATTGCACTCTGATGCATTTACTTTTAAATTTTCACAGTAAGTAATACTTAAACTGCACAACACGCGTCTTTGGTTTGTTGCACTTAAAAATATATGTTCATAAATCTCACTAATTACAACAGTAAACAATTTAAACATGATTATTAATATATCTACAATCCACTGTTTTGGAAATTTTAAACCACCTCGATCTAAATCTATTAGGGTTTCATCGCTATTTTCATATAACAGCTCTTTGTCATGTGTTAATTCGTTTTTGCAAGAATCACAGAAAACTTTTGACTTGAGAACAGTTGCAATATAGCCACCAATATATATGTATAAGTGCCATATGTTCACTTTTTGAGATCTCCACAACATCTGTATGTTTATCAATTTCCTCGTACGCTTGATTAATATTTTCGTCGCTTAAATCCTCTAAGTTAATTTCGTTTATGTCCGCAAACAAGTGTCGTATCTCTGTGTCCTTTACTTGCGGATTTTAGTTTTAATAAATTTAAGTTTTATTTTTTTTCACTTTCTAAAATTTGATTAACTGATATATGATAACTCGCTCCACTCATTTGCCTGTACTGTCCGAATCTACCTTCTAAAGGATCACTTTGAAATTTCGCTAATAAGATATATTTGAAATTTTGAGTTTCTAGTAAATATTTGCATAACAATATCAACGTTTCGCAAGTATGAATTAAGGCGTGCTGAGTTTGTTGTGTTAACTTTCCATGACGTTTAACAACGTTTGTTACCTTAAGAGAATCCCATTCTTTTAACCAGCTAATGAATTTCTGTAGAAAATGAACATTGTTATCTTCCATTTTTCTAATTGGATCACAGTATGGATCTCTTAAGTGTTTTCCTTTAAGAGGATTATTACAGTTCATTATTTTCCATCATGAAGCTACAACTTCCAAAAACATGAGTGTGCCATTTGCTTGAATATTCAACTCTCCTCGTAGTGTTTTTAAAGTTGATCTAGTTTTTTCATCAAATAATTTCGCGCAAAGTAATACATTTTGTCTTTGTAAAGCCGAAGGATTTAATACCACTTTACTTACCTAATGCTGGAGCCATTTTGACGACTTGTGATTGCTCATAATAATACAAACGCCGTAAATGGCTAACTTTTGCCTGAATGTAGTTTTCATTTACTGCATTACTGTCGTTTTGATTAATCTGCTGCTCGGTTTTGAAAAGTGGAATATATAATGTCTGCTCGCTGTCTTTTTGGTTAAGCCAATTATTCCTTATGGACTTAAACAGATGTACCGAATCAAACAAAAGAAATATCGGCTTATTATTGATACTATTCACAATAGTATTTGTCATTGTTCCACCACACAGGAGATCAAAGGTTTTCTTATTTACCCTATTATTGTCTGAAATAAGACATAAAATTTCATATCCACAGTTAGTTACTTCACTAATGACCATCATGATCAAGTCTTTTAAATACTCAGCTGTTAAATTCTGAACCGGAAATAAACCTACAATGTCTTTGTTGGTAGATAAAACTGACGTAATCATGAATGCTTGTACTGTGGTAGCTTTCTTAGGAAAATCATTTGCACTCATTCCTTCCAACTTACCATTTTTGTACATTATTTCCGGCTTAACGTAAATTTCGTCCAGCAATATGTTCACAAATTCTTTCCTCGGGATTTAATAATTTCATTTTTTCTGTTAGATATTTAATATGTGCATCATTCATCCCCGATTGGCTAATAACACCACTGTAACAAATCTTCTTTAAATATGAAGTATGTGGCAACGTTAGCGTGTCTGAATTTCTCAAGAATTTATATGCAGATGGATAGGAATAAAAAAAAGTACATGACCATATCAACATTTTTGGATTATATCTTCTTGTCGTTGTATCTCCATGCAACAGTAAGTCAACTTGTGTCTTTATGAATTTTATTTTATTAATTGAACTTTCTTCTAGCTGTTTATCAATAGAGCAACATTCATCTAAAAGGAATTTAATATTTTTTAATCTAAATTTTACATCGGTTGCGGTGTCTTGATTATCCTGCGTTATTAGTTCTAATGATTGCTGTAGTTTTGGACACGTATCGCATAAAGCCGAGTTATTTAAAATATGTTTGTATTTTTTTTCAGGTATTAAGAGTGATTTCTCGTACAGATTTACACTCAAGTCGGAATTAACTCTTAAACAGCGTCTTATTTCTGGGCACTTGTTGTCTAAATTAATTATATTAAGAAAGCAAATTGACGCGATGTTTTCTGTAACCGTCAAGCAGTTAAAGGATAAGTTTTTAAATTTTGATTTGTACATATTTTTTAAATGTTCAAAATTCAGTATTTTTTCTCTATCTAGCTTTTTGTTCCTTATAATTTCTAAATTAGCATGCTTTTGACTTTTTGGTTCTTTTCTTGTTGGCGGTGCTTTTGTTGTCATATAAGATGGCTGGGCAGGGAAAATGGTCGGATAAGCATTTTCTAATAAACTAGTTTTCTTTCGAGCTACCACCTGAACAGTTCCATCGGGATTTACGTATTTGTCGTTACTAATTATAAATTTAGTCTCAAAATGATTTGCACACACTACTGTTGATGGACCCGGCACAAAATTTTCACGATGAATTGCTCTAATCCATTTTTGTTTTAATTCTTCGTCTTTTGGGAACGGAAAAACAGCTGTGTAATTTTCTCCCCCGTTATAATTACTAGTACATGCGGGAACGCAACACTTTCTTGGCATGCTGTCAAAGAGTATTCCGAAATTATTTGTATAATTCTACATAAATACTTGTTTTGTTAGTGTGGTTTCGTCTATTATAATAATTATTTCAGGCATTAGACTTTAAAAATCTTGTCGTGTAGAACCGTTAAAAATACATGTAATAATAGTAAATAGTAACAAACACCACAACAAATTGCACTTGCCGCTAATCTTTACTTGCTAAACTGTCCATCTCCGTGCTCTGTAAGCCTCCATCTCCTCTACTTTCTCGCGATTTGTCTGCTAGGGTCCGGCCCGGTAGGTATAACGTAGGCCCCGAGTATAGCTATGGAATAGTTCTTAATTTATAAACGCAACTATAAGTCACTTATATACTCGCACATGCAGTCGTTGTTTTTGATGGATATCGGTTTGATGGGGACAAAAAAATACCAAGACTGCAGAAAGACTTCTCCGATCGAAAAAGCAGCTGTCTGCGGATGTTATTTCGATGAAACAATGCCGGTTCTAGTTTCCCAAGAACGATTTCTAGCAAACGAAAAGAATAAAGTCCGTCTGATTTCGATGCTGTAAAAACATTCGAACATTACTGTATTACAGTTAAGCAGGCTGAAGAAGATGCTGATGTGTTGATTGTCAACACGGCGATTTCTTTGTGGTCAACATTTGATGCTGTTATCGCCATTGGAGAAGACGTCGATCTTCTAGTTCTGCTGACGATATTAGCAACATCTACCTTCGCAAACCTGGGAGAGGCAAAATTGTTGAAAGAGTGTATTCTCCAAATAGTTTTAAATATGAAAAAGCAGCTGAGAACATTTTGTTTCTCCATGCATTTAGTGGCTGCGACACAACGTCGTCCGTCTACAACCAAGGAAAAACAATTTTTTTCGCTTGTCCAGAAAAGCACAAGACTCAATGACACTATAGGCATATTCAAACATCACGATGCCAAACCAGATGATATCGCAGATGCTGAAGCACGCTTTCTCGTTGCTTTGTATGGTGGCTAAATGGAAGAAAATACCTTGGAAGAAGTCCGTTACTAAGAAATTCAAGTGCAAGAAACACATTTAATTTTGCTTCTTTGCCACCAACGAAGGACGCTGCACGATATCACGCATTTAGGACGTATCACCAGGTCCAACAGTGGTATGGTATGTGGTATGTAAGTAATTGAAAAAAATTCACGAGACTGGGGCTGAAAAGTTGGCACGAATGGACTCACTCCAGTAAAAATGACAGAGAATCCATCACTCGAGAGTTTATTAAAATTAATTTCGGCGGCGGAGCATGTGGCTGTAGGAAAAGTGGGATGATGTGCTGTATTCTGTGTAGATTCTGTAATGGCCAATCATGCGAAAATGCACCAGAAGTTCACATCGAGAATGGGGACGAAGATGAGGACATTTCATCACTGGAAGTCCCAAATCTCTGGAGCAATGACTTCGAAGATAACATTGAGGATAAAGAATCTTCTGGAGACGTCAACATCTACCGATCGGGGCCTTCAAAAATTAAAAAAAAAACTAAATAATATAATCGCGAACACGAAACATCACTAAACTGGAGCATCTGTGGGTTGGGCCTACTGGGCATACCACAATAAAAAGAGCGCCTATAACTCTACCTCATGGTGATGTGGAAATGAGTTTACTTTACGTTTATCAAATTATTATAACTACGTAACGAATAGCCAGAAATAATACAAGAAAAAATTTAAAAAATGAGAAATTACACAATTTTTTAGAGAAATGTTCATCTTTCCACCGCTGTAACTCCTTTCATATTAGACTTACAAAAAATAGTTATATACAAAAAATCTCAAGAAGCTTGTTTTCTTTAACTTTGAATTAGATTTTCTTGGCGTAGGATCAACCGTTGCGGAGTCATTTGGAAAAAGCCAGTTTTTAGCACCTTTAATCCAAGGTGGCTGCTCGCGCGGCGCCCCTCCAAGGTCGAAGACTTGGATTTTTTATTAGGATTTCGACCTAAACAACATATAAAAATCGTTTATACTCCATTTTTTGTAAGGCAAAAACCTCTACTGACTGGACTACAAGATTTCCGGCCAGTTGTAAAGTAACTGCCAAACGCTGGCTGAATATTTGGGCCGCATGCTTGACTTTAATTTTCCTCATATATTTTTTGTAAACATGCTCATCAGTGAGTTGTGGCAATGCTCGTAGACCGCCAAGCATGTTGGAGCCATTATCTATTTCAAATATTTTTACAATATGTGACCATTTAGCAATTTTACGATTCACGCCCACTCCATATGATATGGTCTTGTCAACAAAATTATTCCTCATGCATTTGAGGAGGTGTGGAGGATCAAAAATGGGGTAAATCGTAAGGCCATTTATGTTAAAGGAGCCTTCTCTATATTCTACACCATTTTTCAGGCACGTTTCTTTTGTTTCCTTTAACAAAGTATTCAAAACTTTAACATTGGTAGCAGCTTGATCACAAATTGTTAGTATGGGTTTTAAGCCAGCAGTAATCAATTTGTTGAGCAGCAATTTCAATATTTTTTGATCTGGTGACCCTTTGCACCCCCTTTGGATGAAAACGAGTAAGAAATAGGCTGTTTTATTTTACTCTTTAGTCCCCGAATCATAAACACTAGCACATGATCAGCAATATCTTGCGTAGTATCATTATTTCCAAAATCGTGAAAACCTTGAATTGAATTATTTTTCTCATTAAAGTCCAACATAGGAGCCAGCGACATCTCATCCCATATGAGACTTACGATCCTCTCACACGGCTGCAGTTTCAAACAAGTTTCCTGAAGAGCGTGGGATATCTTCATTAATTCCAGCATTGAAGCTAATCTCATTTAAAAAATTAGTCAAAGTGCTTCGGCTCGGCAAAGCAAATATTCTGGCTAAAAACCGATATGCTTTAGGGCTCTTTTTAAATAATGTCAGAGCTAATATTTTGTCATCCATGACAAAACGATGTAGTTTCGGTGGCTTCCCAGCTTCTCGTAATTGGCTGCGTATAAACAACGATTCCATTTTATTTAAAGAGTTCAGGTTTTCATCAAGACCCTTTTCCTTTGCGAAACTTTCCGCATCAAATAATCGCTTCCGAAAACTATCTTTTGATGCGTTCGACCTTTTCAACTTTCGAGACAGCTTTTTCACAACACTATAAAGTTGATGCTTTTTGGGTGTCATGTCTTTTCGAATATTGATCCCAATGTTCTTCAACACCTGATGTGGAGTGCCTATTTGACCTGAATTATAAAAATACGTAAGTTGAAGATTGCAATACGTGACTTCCAGAATTATCAGAAAAAAAAAGATATTAATTTATACCTTCATAAGTGTTTCCATTTTCGCACATATGCAATGTTTGATCAGACTTTTTCAAAGTTGCCTGGACTCCACTGTTCTCTGCCTTCGCACGAACAGTTCCAACGAGTAAGTTGCTAGCATCTGTAATAAATTAATTCATTGTTATAATTATTGTGTATCACATATAAAACATTTTTTAGTGTGTCTGAATACACTCAGTAAATTCTATATTATCAATAAAATAAAAACTATTTGATGCATCAAATTATGTGCATGTCTTTAATACCTTGAAAAATGTTTCTATTTTCACATATATTCGTTCTTTGATCAGACTGTCCCGAAGTTGTATTTTCGACTGCATCATTTACTGACTGTGCAGTAACAGCTTGACCAAGTAAGCTCTCAGGATCTGTAATTGATAAGTGATTGTCGTTATAATGCATAAATAGTAATTTACGATACAAGTGTGTAAAGCTCTCGGCGCCTCGTGGTACGGCTATCACGGAAAAAAGTTGGTCCTGGCGGTCATAAAAACATCATGACAGTCGTTAGTGGGGTTGGAAGTCCTCATAACTGCACAGCGACGCCTATAATTGGCCTAACGGCTGTTTTCTGAGTGCGAATTAAATTAAATTAGAATTACTAGCAACCGGTCCCAATTTTGAGTGTTTTAGAAATTTTAAAACACGTTGCTACTAACTACGTGCCTAATGAAATTTTTTAAGCACATTGCTATTAACGAAGTAAACATTTTTACACACTGTCGTAGATAATAGTATATTAAAGTATGAGTGGATAACAAGGTCTTTAAAACACGCGCGAGTTTTCCAGCACGACGGCATAGCCGGAGTGCTCGAAATAGAGCAAGTGTTTTAAAGACCAGTTATCCACGAATACTTTACGCTATTTTTTATTATACCTACAATACTGGAAATAAATTAGGCACTAAATCGAGAGGGCAGAATAATATTGCTACTATAGTTAACGTTTCATTAGCTTCAGCTAACTTCTTCAGAATCAATATAACCTAGAGTATTGCTATCGTATACATTATATTGGCATTGACATCTGCAAAAAGTGTGCGTTAGGGACACAAAAAGTATAGAACGCCACTAGGCTGAAATGCAAATAGCGGACTTGGTGTCTTTTTCATACCTTCATAAACATATCTAGTTTCACTCATCTCCGTTGTTTGGTCAGACGGCTCCAAAGTTGACACCGGGATTCCACTATCCATGGACCGAGTATCTGCATCTGCAATTGGTCAATAATTAACTTATCAAATTCATATTTAACTAAAATGTTTGGATTTGCCAAAGTGATTCTCCAATTCATTTTTCTGTATACTTAATATGCAAAAATATACAGAGAAATTATTTTTACTACATTAAAAAACTTACTGGGTAGAAACAATGTTGGCAATGCATTTAAATGCACTCTTTTAGCTCTCTTTTCCTCTCGTATACAACTTGAGCCTCAAGAGAAGATAACTCTGGGTTATTAATAGCACGAAGCCATTGTTTAAATCTTCCAATGCCCTTCTTAGGGTTTGGAAACCGATGTTGTGGTTGCATGTTTACCACACATCCTGGTACACAACATTTTACAGGTGCCATTCTACGAATCAAAAACTATCAATATAGTTTTACAAGCCAAACGACAACCAAACCTAAAATAAAATAATGAAATACCCTTTATTAAAGGAACAGTAGTTAATTCTTACCACAAGTTAAACTTTGAAGAGAACAATTTGCAAACATCTGCACACAGAACAATACCTAACCTGCAAACGCAACAACGACGACGTCATGTGCGATCACAGAACAATAAAGCAATGCACTAGTCAGCCAACCGCCACGTGCAACGCAATCCAGTCGGTAATATCAAGAACATTATAGAAAATTTAAAAATTCTGATCTCAGCGACCTCTCGTGATTGGGAGAGTGAACAAATTTATCACGTGACCGATCCTCCCAGGTCTCATTTACGTTAACCCTGCGTCCGACACGTGCACTTGTGTAACGTTTTTAGACATGTGGGGTAGGGTGGAGCGATTTTAATCAATTTTTAAATTTTTAATTCTAATAGTGGCGAAAAGTTGTTACAAGTGATCATTAATTAACAGTGTTTTTCGTTTTTAATTATATTGTTTTCTTCTGCCCTCTACAGCCCTCTAAAGGGGGTGATTTAAAAATTTTTTTTTTCAAATCCTAATAGCAAAAAAAAAATTAACTTAGCTCAGGTACCCCTGGTTACATTGGTTTTTAAGTAAATTTATATTTTCTGTCTTCTACCGGCCTTTGTATATAAAATGTATATAAGTGTTTGATTATTTTTTTACCTATTATTAAGAAAATGGTGTAACAGTGGATTTAAAGAGGCTAGTTCTGGTTACTTTCTTAAAATTCTAAGTGTTTTCATTACTAGATCTCAAAATTGTTTGTACCCCACCCTTTAGTATACAAAAATATTGCTAAAAGCAGCTCTTCGCTTGATTATCATAAAAACAAATAACCCAGAACTCACCACGAGGACATGGCTGCTAAGCGAGTTCCACCCTACCCTCCCGCCACTATATATTACTTTTATTGATTAAAATGTTTTTTTTTGTATTAAATGAAGGCATTGATTCTCTAGATTTCAAAGTTACCCTAATAAAATCGCCTCTAGCTTGTAAACCAACAACTTTTGAAGAAGCTCTTCTTATCTTACTTCTGTCAATAACATTATCTTTGTGGCTTTCTGAGATCAGACCAACGTCTTGTAGAACAGCTGAGATAGTTGCTGCTGCGGTTCTGTCAGACAATCCACATACCTGTGCCACCGTGTTTAACTAGATAACATTCTATCCGGGCTCCTCTTTTTGCTTTTGTTCAGAGATATCTTTCGACGTAAATGTAATTTCAGGATTAATATCTTCCAAATCTAACTTATTATTTACATATTCAAATTCACTAATATCAATGTCCTCTTCATGGTTTATTTTTCTTTTTTCTCCCATTTTCATTTCAGATTGTTTAAGTTTGTAATAGTTTTCAACTTTGAGTTTTCTTTCTTCCCTGATTTTTAATTTAGTTGTCTCTTTGATGTCAAGTTTTCCTATACACATTCTCCTGGCAGTTCTTTGGTCAATCAGAAATCACTGTTCCTGAATTGGTACCTTATTCCCTTTTTCGCATGAACATTTTTCAAACGTTTCACATTTACAAGCACAAACGTCAAAAAGAGTTTTTGCGTTGTTCTGAAAGTCCTTAACTCTTAAAAAATAATTGTTATTTCGTTTTGAGTTTGGATATTTTATTAATTTTAAATATTTGTCATGATATAATAATAATAATAGTAATAATAATAATAATGGTTTATTGTCCAACAGAAAAAAAATCAGATATAGGACAATTTATAGAATAAACTAGTGTATTACATATTAATAATCGGCGGTTTTATTAGGGTAACTTTGAAATCTAGAGAATCAATGCCTTCATTTAATACAAAAAAACATTTTAATCAATAAAAGTAATATATAGTGGCGGGAGGGTAGGGTGGAACTCGCTTAGCAGCTACGTCCTCGTGGTGAGTTCTGGGTTATTTGTTTTTATGATAATCAAGCGAAGAGCTGCTTTTAACAATATTTTTGTAAACTAAAGGATGGGGTACAAACAATTTTGAGATCTAGTAATGAAAACACTTAGAATTTTAAGAAAGTAACCAGAACTAGCCTCTTTAAATCCACTGTTACACCTTTCTCTTAATAATAGGTAAAAGAATAATCAAACACTTATATACATTTTATATACAAAGGCCGGTAGAAGACAGAAAATATAAATTTACTTAAAAACCAATGTAGCCAGGGATACCTGAGCTAAGATAATTTTTTTTTGCTATTAGGATTTGAAAAAAAAAATTTAAAAATTTCACCCCCTTTAGGGGGCGGTAGAGGGCAGAAGAAAACTATATAATTAAAAACGAAAAAAACTGGTAATTAATGATCACTTGTAACAACTTTTCGCCACTATTAGAATTAAAAATTTAAAAAGTGATTAAAATCGCTCCACCCTAATGTGGGGTGTGAGAAACCCCATTAATTTCTTTAGTTTATAAAAATCATTTTATGCATATTGGAATAATATCAATTAAATTTATCTTCTGTAAAGACTCTTTTATGAAAAAATATTGCATAGTTTGCAAAACAACAAAATAGAATTTATATATTTGCTTTAAAATAAAAAACTTAAATAATTGAACAAAAGAAAGCAAAGGTTACTTCAAAAATATTTATTGCATACTATAAAACATAAAAATCATAATTAAACGTTTCGAAAACTACAAAAAGAAAGGATCGTACAATTACAATACAAAAAAGTATACTAGAGATAACAGAAATAAAAATTATTGGTCATCAACTTCTGCCACTTCTGCACAAGTTGCACAGTACATTTTAGCGTGTTCTAGACATATAAACTTATTGCACGCTTCACAGACGTATTTTGTTTTACGATCACGGGCGCGGGGACAGTCTTGACATCTTCGTTGTTGCCCATTTGGTTTTGTCTTTTTGGTAGGGGGCTCTGATGTTTCTCGTCTTATTCTGCGGATTGCATCTCGCAGTTCTCGAGGCACTCTGTCATTTTCCATTCTTACCTTTTGATACTCGCTTATTAATTCGAATCCTAGTTGGGTTAGGTAATCATTTCGTTTTATGTTTACTCCATTATTATTTTCCCTGTGAATAATTGGGAGTTTATACCAGCAGTATTCATCAAGGAAAAAAATATGGTCAAGGGCCATCGACGACTATTTCTTGAAACATTGTATGCAGCTGATAATTGGTCCACTGTATCAACTCCCCCTTTAGTCAAATTATAGAACGACACAATCTCTGGAAGTCTCTTTTCTGAATTGTCTACTTCCCCATTATGGTGAAGAGAAGACATTAGAAGAACAACTTTGCCTTTTTTGGGTACATACGAGAGTACTGTATAATTTGTTTGATAACCAAAGAGACTTGAGCATATGTCACGATTTCGCATATTTACGAAGTTTGTAGGATTTCTCTCTTGTTTTTTCGAATAGTTCCTACAGCAGTGAGGCCATGCTCTTGGCGCAACTTGACAAGAAGGTCGTAGCTAGTGTACCAGTTGTCAATAGTAATGTTTCTATTGGTTCTAGAAACTGGAGCCACCAACCTATCAACTATATCTTTGGGACTGTTACTTATATAGAATGGACCTTCTGGTTGTTTACCTACGTAAACCTGCATGTTGACTAAGTAGTGTGTCCGGGCGTCCACCAGGGCATGAACCTTTATGCCATATTTGGCAGGTTTATTCGGCATATACTGACGAAAAGGGCATCTACCCCTAAATGCTTCTAATTTTTCATCAATTGTTAAATATTCGCCAGGGGTGTATGCACTTTTACAATTATCAGCAAACTTATCCACTATACCTCTAATGGCAGCCAGTTTATCACATTTCAGCCGCTGAGCACGGTTTTCTTTGTTGTCGAAACGTAAGCAGCTTAGTAGAAATTCGTAGCGCCTTTGCGACATGGTAATGCGAAATATTTCTATCCCTGTTCCGTCCGTTTTCCAAAAGTCTTTTATTGAACGGCGATTATCTTTGAAAACTCCAGATAAATATAAAAGGCCTAATACAGCTTTCATCTCGACTTCATTAGTTTGTTGATAATGTGTTGATTTTTTCCATTGGTTTGCTTTTTCAAGTATCCTTTTATTTGTATATATCACGATATCACTTATCATTTGTTCATTTATAAAAAGTAAAAACACTGAAGAGGAGTTTTTGCATTTTTTGCAAATTTTTTTACACCGGGCAAGTGAGTTATGATATTTTCTGCCCTTGTTCGAACAGATTGTGTAGGGAAAGTTTTACTCCACTTTATACCGTCTTTGCCAAAATAGCAATTCTTACTTTCTTCGTTTTCACGGATTTCGCTGTTGTGTACATTTACTTCAACTTCTCCTCGACTACCTGCATTTTCTTTGCTATCATCGGCATCTTCTTGGCTATCATCGGCATCTTCTTCAAATTCTGCGTAGTCGCTACCGATACTTACATTATCCAACTCTTCACCATCAGATCCACTAATTTCGTCATCGCTCTGTACTTCGTCCCATAACGCCTGAAGTCGCTTCATTTCGCTCTCGTAGTCTCCCATTTTGCTATTTTGTAAAATATTGAGAATATTAGACAACAACACGAATTAAAACAAACGCGTATTACCTTGAAACTGCAAGTAACACCTCGATTCGTGAGCATGCAATTTTAAAACGTATTAAGACAGGTGGGGTGTGCCACACCCCAGTCAAACTTAAACGCACCTGATTCACAAACACGCTAACGTATTACTGACTTTAAATGCTCATACTGTAGAAACGACTATATGTGGAAGCTACCGAGCGCTCCCGACTTGTAGGCGCGAATTTCAAAAAGTTACAACCAATTTTCGACGCTTGGGGTTTGTCACACCCCACGTGTCGGACGCAGGGTTAAACGTCTAAAGTGGGTAGTTTGTGATACTAGTGGACGGTAAAATAAAAACATCCCCGCACGCGTCGAAGTTCGTTCGACTTGTCCAAACTGGTGCAACGCCGTCGCGCAACCATCCTTTGATGTTCCGTCGAGAAACCGACAAGAGATGGAACACGGTGAACCGCGCTCTGCAACCTCTTATTATCTGGTTCGCGACGGCGTTCTCTTGCCGTCCAAATTGGTGCGGCGCGGTTGGCGGTTCGGTTCGCGACGAGGCGCAGTTGCAAGTCTGTACATAGCTTAAGGTTACGTCAACCTCAGAGCGCGATGACGACGATGAAGACAATTGGCCCATTAATTCCTCCCGTGCTTCCACTGCATTGGAATTTGGCGGCGCATTTTTATTCCTAGGAAATGCCACATTTTCCCTTAGCATTTCCAAATTCAAGGATTGTTGAGCAGCAGATACCTTCGCCGTGCGTTTCTTGGGGTTTGGACTGCCACTCATAGGTAAGGAAAAGCTGCCACTGCTCATTTTCGCTGTTTGCTGCGTTATTAACTTGTTTTTCAAACAGCCAAAAACGTGTGCGACTGATTGTACACGAGTTGACGCCGCCAAGCAGAGTGTTGGTAGCAACAGTAGTTAAAATTCAAGAGATAAGGGGAAAGGGGGGCAAGATGACCCCTCTAAGGTTATTAATTTGAATAAAGTCTTTATAATTTGTAAATTTAGAATTTTTTTATCTAATTTCTTTTGGCAATTTTGAAAACTAATTCGTCGATTAAGCTCTCTTAACCTGATGTAAGTTCTAATCCTACTTAGGCAGAGAATCACCTCAAATGGAATTGATGTAACTTCTAATTTATTCATCGTTCTCTGTGCCAGCTTTAGAAATTTTTTTTTCACTAGATAAGGAGTTTCCATGTATAGCATAGAACTCAGCATCAAGTTTCTGAGCTGCTTCAAATAAATCTTAACTTGGTTCCATCAAATATCCTCTAGAAATCGACTGCAACCAGTCGGGTATATTGTTATTATTGAGTTGCGAGTTATTTGTATGAACACCCAAGGAATATTTATTTATGTAAGTACCTATAAGCTACATAGCCTGCTATATATTTCAGTCATCCATTATTAACCTTTTGTTTTACTTCGAAATTTTCGATTGATTGCAAAATTTGTTCGTCGACAGCTTCTTCGTCTAAGTATTGTGGTTGCACAAATGTATTAGAAATAATTATTTCATCTTCACAATCACCCTGATCCTGCTCATCCAAACTTACTGCTTTTTCAGTAACATTAAAAAGGACCTTTTGCGTTAAACAAATATCTTCTTTACAAAGTGTATTATTTTTGAGGGCGTTGCTCGATTCTTCTGTAATGTTAAGTAAACATTCTTCATTAGTTTCCTCGGTGTTTCTATATTCTGTAAATGTTGCTGTTTAATGTTTTCCTAATATAAACCATCTCATACGATACTTAAAGTCAAGTGGAGAAGGGTGGTTATTTGCTCCCCCATACCCCGAATATGGACAAAAAAAATTCGAGAACATCTTGGTTAAGACGAGATGTTAAAATATACTCACCACTCTACTTCTCACGTAAATAATCGAATATTTCTGCCAATGATCTGTTAGTTACCAATATTCCTTTTTGAAATGGTATGACTTGTTCATGTTTCCCAATTCTCATTGTATTTATAATTTCTGACATCTTATTCAATAGTTCTTTTTACATTTTTACATCAGTACCAAATGCATTTTTTTCCTGGACAACTTCCATTATATTTGGACCTTGAGTTCAACAAATCGAACCAATCATTGAATAACTGAACTATTTTACCAGCCTTTTCGCAGTTGCTATTCATCAAATTATGTTTTCCGCAGTACTGAATTGCTTTGGCGACAATGTTTGAGAATAGTTCAGCAGCAAGTCGAACTCTTTGTCTTATAGATCCTTTTACTTCCAGACGTTGTCGAGTTATTTTATGTGCAAAACTCAGTTCCGAAGTGGAAATGTCGAATAAACATTCAAAATAATGCTTATTAATTACAGAATTTTCTAATATGAAGCCATGGTTAACAAGATGGTTTCTTGCAAGTTTTAGCAGATGAGGTACGTCTGCATACACAAACACTGTAGGAAAAAACAATTTTGCGATGGCCTACATTTAACTGCGACCATAGTTTTATATTGCCAGGACCCATGTCACTAAAAGTATTCCCACAACAGTGAAGTTTGATTTGTATAATTCTAAAATTGTTTTTTCAAGAATATCTCGTCATCGGTCGATCATATTGGTAATAAATTGGTTGTTTCCAATGTGAAGTTAGACCTCGTACCATAACAGTTACACAGTTTTTGTGTGAACCTACATTTTGCTCTTTTTTTATCAATTTCTATTTTATTGGAGAGATAAACTTCGTCAAATGATATAATACAGAGCCGTTCCATGTTATTGAAATCACATGATTTTTTTCCATTAACGTTAAAACACTTTTCAATACTCCTTGATTTACATCAAAATTTGATAGTTATGTGCTCGCACATACCGATATGCCTTGGGACTTCTTAATGAAATAGCAGATGCGATATCGTCTGGGGACCAATGCACTTTTGTTACTTTACTGTACACAACAGTTTCTTAATTTGCCACTCCGTAAAAACAGCGGCCAGGATATCATTATAATATTTAAGTTTATCTGACAACTGTCTTTTTTCATTTTGTGTGGTTTTTAACATTTCGCTAAGCTTTTGTATTTCATCTTGTGATCTGAAAGCAATATAACAGTTTAGATAAAAAATGTAAATATAGTAAAATAAATGTACAGGCTTACTTTTTTAATTCAGATTTTAAATCACATTTGTTTCAGCATGGTTCACTTCTGTATTATTATTGTCCTGGTTTGGTTCAACCAAAACAGCTCCAGAAACATTAGCTTTAAACATTTCATTAATTTCACTTGTTCGATTTTTTTGGTAAAAGTTCTGATCTTTCCTCTGTTTTTCTTTTGTGTGTTGGTTTTGTTTTTACAAGTGTAATTAAGAAGTCGTTCCCTTCAAGATATTTCAAAGCTGCCGGCTTCAAAATGCTCAGAACAAAAAAGCTACAACGTATAAGATAAAAAATGATTATATTGAAATACCGCATAATATTAATTTAACATACCATTTTTTAAGTTTATTTTATCCTCTCGACGGTACGCAACAATCCATTTCTTGGGAATGTCATCGATTTTCGGAAATCTAAAGTATTTGATTTCTGTCCGTTTTGTCTTTTTATTACAGTTTCCACATTTAGCCACTGCACAACCCGGCATTTTCGGATAAAACGTGAAATAAATAACCACTATAATAAACAGCAATAATTATATAAACATGCGCCAAACACCAGTAGAATTGTAGAAAGCAAATGGAGCTTTACTTCGTACTGCGTAGTTATCACGGCGTACGCTTGGATACCACAGCAGAGTTTCGCACGTGACGTCATGCGCGAAAGAGGTCGTATTTGAGACGAATAACGAACATACCATGTGTAGGTGTATCGTGAGTCGAACAACCTGACTTGCTTCTATTTTAAACTGTGTTGGTAAAATATCACCAGTGGCTGTTGCAGCAAACATAAGAGAAACGGCGGAGAAATTGTTTTTCCGCAATATCGGAAGAAGTGGTGAAAACGGTTGTTTTTATCAATTTCTCGTTTCTTGATGCTCCGACGCTGAGATTGCATAAATGCAAGTTTGTAGTTGAAGAAATTCCTCACAACTTTTCGAAATTCCTTTTTCACGTGCGCTCAACAATTCGAAAGTTTGTTACTCGAAAAAGCCAAGAAATTAAAGGTTGAAGTGGGTTTTACGTAAATATATCGCTTTCTGTTAATCTTACCATAAAAAATACTCATATTTTTTGTAGAACAACTAGTTTGCATACAATTTATATGTGAGTGTTTTCCATTTGGATAATTATTTACCATTCTACAGCGCCGCAAAGGTCGCAAGTCACGTCGACTCTTAATACAATTAGTGTGCACTGTGCCTTGGAGTGTGTCGCACCAATTGTTTTCTACGCCACTTTTGAGGTACAACTTGTAGCGCGTTTCTTTTACTGGGTTGCTTCTCACGAACTTTTCCTGGAGGGGACTGAGTAGTCATCAGCACTGGTCTTGTTGGAGATCCTCGTCTAATTAATTTCCATCTCTCACGGCAATGTTGTCCAAGGTAGTGGAACAACGTACTTTCGGATCATTGTCATATAGACAAAAAGACAAGGTGCTCCCTTTAGCGGCCTTGTCCAGCAGCAGCGATGCCAAATGTCAACTATGAAATTATGGCGCGGCGATGCCAGAATTATCGAATTTTAGGGAAAATTATGGTACAAATTGTAGTAAGTATACACCGGTACAAATAAAACACTAATTCGAATTTATGTTATATAATGAAGTATGCGAATATTTTACAAGAGCAACACAGTTCTCAACTAAATAAATTTATATTTAAATAATTAACCTAACAACTACTATGTCTCAATATAAACCTCCACATCTTCCTCGTCATCGAATTTTTACAAATTATTGGCTTCCATTGCTTGCAGCAAAGAATTAGACACTTTGAAATTGTAGCATTCCCCATTAGTACTTTGTGATGCTAAGAGCAATCCATTAATCGAATTTGTACAAATCCGATTTCGAACAAAAGTTTTTATCAATTTTGCTTTTGAAAAAACCCTTTCGCATGATGCATTTGAGTGTGGTGTTACTAAAATGTCCAAAAAGAATTCGCCCAAATCCCTAAATAAATTTTGACCTGACAGGTCAGTAAATTACATAATTTTATTCCAGTATTTGTCTATAAGACTTTCATTTTTTATGTCATCACCAAAATTATTAATTAACTGACAATACAGCCTCCACTGATCATCCACCTTTTGTTTCTTATCTAAATTATTTGGTTTCATAATTCTAGGCAAAGAATTCATAATATTTAAAATCGATTGAGGTTTCTGCTTAGTATATTTGTTGTCAAATGTTGCTATTTTGGGTAAAAGGTTTTCTTTGAAATCAAATCTTTTTCTAATTTCATTACAGGAAACTATCAAACATTGCCGACATCTGATATAAAAATCATCTTTTTGTTCACTGTTTAATCTGTTTATATTTTCAGCTACTCTGACCCCGAGATATATTTCATTTCATTAACTGTGACACATAATTTGGATCAATATCTGATAGGTCAGTTTTATGTACATAATTAGGGTTTAAATAGGTTAATAACATGCCTTGAAAAGTTTCAGTCATCTTGGTATATACTGCAGTCATGACAACTCTTTCATTTTGGATATTGATTAAGATCGACAAACTTTGGTAGAATCTATTGCAGAAAATAAAAAAAAGTTTAGTTTCAGAGTCATTGAGCCTGTTTGCAATAGTTTCAGAAGACTGCAACCTATGTACAGTCCATTGTTGTGTGAAATATAATTGCAAAGGTCCCCATTGTTCAATTATCCTATTAACTACTGTTAATAATGAAAGCCACCTTGTTTGAGCCGGCCTAAGAATTTTATGTGGTTCTACTACACAAAACTGCTGAAATTTTAATAGTTGAGATTGGTGTTGAGAACTGTTTAAAAAAAATGAAAATCATTGGAAAATAAAAACATCTCTATAAATTTTGATAATGAGGTATTTCAAAGAGTAGATAAAATTACATATCTCGGCGTTGTCATTGATAATAAATTAAAATTTTCGGAACACGCCATGTACATTTCTAAAAAGGTTGCAAAAAAGATTGGTTTTCTAATAAGAATTGGAAAATATTTATCGGTTTCAGCAAAAATTACAATCTACAAAACAATTGTTTTGCCCCATTTTTATTATTGTAGTACAGTCCTTTTTTTAGTCCCCAAGTCAATTATTCAACATTTACAAATATTACAGAATAGGGCGATGCGAGCGATATTGGGATGCAATAAGTGCACACCCACCCAAGTAATGTGACCTTGCAGTTCCAATCAATTAACTACATAATAAACATGAATGCAATGATCTTCATTTACAAAACTATTAATAAAAAATTGCCTAGTTACTTGTTAAATTTCCTTACAAAAAATAACGATGTTCATGCGTACAACACGAGAAATAATAATAGTTTACGTTCCAATAATGATTTTCAATCAATATTTAATAAAGGAATTCAAATGTTCAACGCTTTACCAAAGGAAGTAAAAGAAGCAACTAGTGTAAACAATTTCAAAATTAGATATAACAAATGGGCATCAAAGCAACAAGTAAATGTACCTGAATAAAAAAATGTAATTTTCGTGTAATATTCAGTGATTTTCGTGTAATTTTATATCTAGTTTCTTTACATATGTATTTTAGTTATTAAACATTGGCATTTGTGTTGTACCTTATATTAAAATATGATCACTTTTAATTTAATATGTATGGATATTATTCTTGTACTGAAATAGCGAATGCTAAATAAAGAGCCATTATTATTATTATTATCTCGAGCTAGGTCTTCACAATGGCGAGGTAAAATCTTGCATGTCTCACTGGCACATAAATGCAGGGAATGGCAAATACATTTTTGTACAGTTATTCCTGGTAAATTTAGTTTCAATCGGCTAACAACGGAATTTTTGGAGCCAAACATAGTGATGCATCCGTCTGAACCAAAACCTATGATGTGGTCTAGAGGTATCCTGGAGGATTCAAAAATTTTGATTAACTTCTTATAAATTACTTCGGCAGTAGCGTCAATCACTGCCTCATCCGCGTTTTCGCCGGAATAACATTGAACCAAATTCAAAAATGTTGTGGTTATAGATTCTAATTTAGTATCAAGCTATCGAACACAAATGCAGATGTTTTTAACAGTTTCTATATCAGTGGATTCGTCTATCAAAATACTAATTTTTTTCTTTCATAAATCATCGCAAATTTCATTAAATTACATTTTACCAAAACGTTCTTGATTACACCGGTACATTTTGTTCTTGACATTTCCAAACTTTGAGCGATTTTAGAGTCCGGAAAAATGTTTTTCATTAACTGTATTAAATGATTGGTTCTCTTAAAAGCTCGATTGTGTTCAGCGATAAAAGCTGCAACTTTTATTTCCGCTCGTCCCACTTCAGTTTATCTTCATTGTCTTTAGAAAAGGATACATCAATTTTTGGCTGACTTGGACGGAGACTTTAGACTAATTTTCCATGTTTTGCTCCTTTGCTGTGATTTTTAATAACTGATATATCAGCAACAAACTCTGAATTGCATGCAATACATTTTGCTTTTAAAGGATTGTCTAAAATTATTAAAAACCTAAACATACCTTTAACAGGTTTTAACCAGCCTTTAAAAGCAGTTTCGCTTTCCCATTCTGCTTTATATTTTTGAGGCCTATTAGCGCGTCTTTGAACATTTTTAAAGCGCTTTCTATTGCGTTCTTGTTCCTCCGAGTCTGATACAGAGGATTCGAATGCATTTTGCGATAAACTTGCCGCCATTACATCAACTCATAAATGGAAAATGCAGGGAAAAGGCAAACTCCAACAACCACCGACACTGATTGTATCAAAGTGATCGAAGGCGAAGGGCGAAGCAAACTTGCAAAGCATTAAACTGAATAAATACTGGGGATTCCCCGAACTTTGCGTGACGTGCTAACTATTTGGAACGTGACAGAACAGCAATGTTGCCACGAAGCGCCACATTTTTTCTATTTATATCAGAATATCAGATCAGGAATAGGACTTGATTATTTGCTGAATAGTTCTTGAGCAAAATATTGAATCGATCGAAATTATAGTACAATTATGTATTATTGACTGCTAATGATTTAAGGTAAAAATTATGGTACAATTCCATTATTATGGTAGGTCTAGCAACGCTCTCCAGCAGTATCAAGATAAACGACACTCTTGTCTCCATCAATCCGTTGCTTCTATTTCAGCGAATTTCCTTCACGAAGCATGCAGATAAAGATATGCAAGATTATCTCGCGAACTCGCGCCGTAGCCATTGTCATTGTTTTCTGACAAGGCCATGCAGAAGGGTGCAAAATCTTCCTTGTCCAACGTCTTTTCGCCTATGGACCATGTTGATTTTGGGGAAAGGCGATATTTCGTGATCTACGGAGGTTTCTTGATGTACCTTTGTACATCAAGAAACCTCCTGTGGGATCGCGGTGTAACTTTTAAAGCAATTTGTGAAAAGTACGTCAAGTACATTAAAGATCATTGGCGGGAGAGCATTTTTTTATTGCGTTGTACAGCGGAGACATCTATAAAGGCAAGTCAATCAACCTGCAGCGATATAAACACTTCGCGAAATTCCTTACAAAGTCAACGTTTAATCTGGCATCCGTGCCACCTACAAAAGACTGCCAGGATGCACGCATTCTAGACATACTATCAAGTTCAAACCTGGCTCGGGAAATGACACTACCCGCGGAAAGATGGGGCTGGAAGAAAAGTGGTCGTACTTTTACACGGGTGCCTAGGACTGAGCCTCCCGCGCCTACTGCAATAATTAAATTGATTTCATGCGGGTGCAAGACCAAATGTGAAAAGTCTTGTGGCTGCCGCCGTGAAATCCTATGCGAACGTGCAAAAAATCTCCAGAATTCTTGCTACAGATGATGAAGAATACCACACCAACGACGACGACGACATATTTTCTCTTCCCGAATTCTTTTCAATGGAAACACAACTTGACAAGGGCGACAAAATCGACGATTCTGCAATAATTGGAATTGACGATGCAGAACCCGGTCCATCAAAAAGACCAAGGGAAATGTGAGAATGTTAGAAATACATTTCGTGGATTAGGCCTATAGGGGAGACCATAGTGTAAGGAATACAAGGTGTAACTCTCCGCAGAATGTGGGCGGACCTCAAATTCAACCAATAAGAGCTGGGCCTTCAAAGGGCGCGAATTTTAAATGGAGATTCGTAAAGGAAAATAAAAGGGCAGTTGTAGTAGCATACAAAAAGTTCATAATATTATACTAGTAATATTTTTAATTTTTTTGCCTTCTTTTGATGTACGAGTACATTGCTTAATTTAATTTGTTTGTTTATTTTCCGGAGACGTATATAAGTTCGTGTCCACACCAAACATGCAATGACCTCCTTTGGAAGTACATTGTTAGTTATTGCACATACAATTTCTGTCAATCGATCACAAATTGTGTCCCCTGTATCGAAAAAGTCCCCATGAAAAATCCGAAATTGTTCGTTCATTACTTCGGCAGCTTTGAAGAAGGACGAATGCAATGTCTTCTTGGTGTAAATGACAGCCAGTCATAGCATTGAGGCTAAACAATAGAAACAAGCATCCAAGCACAATGCGTCCACAGCATGCGTCAGCGTTATTTGCGTCGCCTGCTGCTGTGTACGATCGCAACCATGGTTACACCATGATCGCGGCCATGATGGATTTCCTGGACAGGCCCATCGGGGATTGGTTGACATCTCCCCTCTACTTTCTGAACAAATGCCCATCCCGGGAGCGTTTCACCTTGTATTCTTTACACCATGGGGGAGACCACGTAAAAAACAAACTGTACCTCAAAGGTGGTGTGGAAAACAGTTGGTGGGACACACTCGAAAGTGCACACTAAATATACAGTCTATGTGACTTGAGAACTTTGCGGTGCTGTAGAACGGTAAATAAATGTTCAAATAGAAAAACACTCTTATATAAATTTTATGCAAATTAGTTGTTCTACAAAAAAAATTTGAGTATTTTTTATGATAGGATTAACGGAAAGCGATATATTTACGTAAAACCCATTTCAACTCTTAATTTTTTGGCTTATTCGGGTAACAACTTTCAAATTGTTGAGCGCACAAGGAAAATGCACTGCGTAAAGTTGTGAGAAATTTCATAAACTACAAACTTGCATAGTTCAATTTCGGCGTCAGAGCAACAGGAAACGAGAAATTGCTAAATAACCGTTTTCACCACTTCTTCCGATGTTGCGGAAAAACAATTTCTCCTATCGATCCGAAAACTTAAAGTTAGACTCAGAGCACAGCCCCCCACTCACCCATTAACACAAAATGCTGTTATAAAGAATTGCATGTAAAGCCCTATTGACGATTTCCCTGATGCCTGTACTATATACCTTTCAGGATATTTGGTGCCTCTACGAAAAATGCATTTTTGAGTGCCGGGATTGTCGCTTAACTTGGTTTCGTCGTACTTAACTATATGTTCAGGCTTAACTCATCTACTGTAATTTCGAGGCGCTTAAAGTAATCTTCCATTTCTTCTTCAGTCTTTTCAGCCCTAGAGCGTTTTACATTTTGGCAGTGTCTTTTAGTCAAAAGGTGTTTGTATCTGTGAATAAAACTTTCCAGCAAAACTTTTCCAGGAATATTATCATTAAAAATTTGGTTCCTTATTCCTTTACTATCCAAATAGCTTTTAATTAGCGTCCTAATATCCATCATCGTCAATTGCGAACGAAATTCTGCACATGCTATATATAACATCTACAATGTGGCGTTCCTAGATGTTTGTAAGCGCTGTTGGATGGCCAACATTTTCGCGGTGTTTTTCTGTAACCTTGTTAAGAATGGTTTTGCGGGGAATGTTAAAATGATTTTCGGCTTCTTAGAGCTCATAGGTCCATTTTTCAGAGCATGAACAGCTTGTAACAGCGTTTCTTCTGTATAATTATTATAATGCCGCGCCCCCAACTTTCTTCTGTTACCACGTGTCATATCTGCCGCAAAAAAATATAAAACACACGTTTTTGGGATTTTAATTATTAGGGTCAATTGGAAACGAGTTTGGAAAATCTATGACATTCAAGTATGTATATAATTATAAAAATTTTAATACTTCATATTATTATGTAATCTATGTTAGTCCTGTTTTGCTAGTTGTTTAGTATCGTGTATGTGAACAATCTGTATTTATTTTTACCACTTAAAAAAACTTTCAGGCGTTTTCTTTCACCCCAGCAATATTTCAACAAAAATTATTTTTCGGGGGTAATTTGAAACAGCAAACTTGCTTCCTATTCAATTTGTTTACATTTTTGTGTGGGGAAATGAAATAATTTGAGCTAATCTATCCATAGTAAGAAAAAAATACTAAGAAGAAGAACTTTTGTTCACCAGTTTACAATTACCCCCAATTAATGAAATTAAAAACTGCGCTTTATATAATAATTTTTAATAAATGAACGAATACAAAAACATTGAAAATAAAAATATTAGCTTTTTATAATAATTGTGAATAAAGGAACGAATACAATATAAGTGAAACTTAGTAGTAAATTAAACAAATAATAAAACTGTGGCTTTTCAAAAATATCCAATGGTTTTTGGAATTTGTAAAACAATCTCTCTCCTTTCATAAAAATTCCAGGTTCTGGAGTTACTCCAATTAACTGTTCGAAATTAACGAAACTGATATCGTTTTCCTTCAGTGTAAAATGTTTACGGTTACTGTTCATACATTTTAGTGCTGTAACCTTAAATTCATTGTTATCCCAATCTATGTCTTCAATCAAACACATATATTTATACAGAGTAGTCAATGGTTTGCCTCCCTTAAAGGTCACAATCACGAATTTTTCCTTTCTTAAGTTTTCCTTGTCTACTTGCTGCAGTTCTTGTAGTTCTTCATCTGATTCTTCATCCAATGGACTGTCATCAGACTCCGCATAAGAAAGTTCATCTTCGCATTCGTCTGACGATGAAGACACCTCGTTTAGCTTGGATACTTTACACTCATTTAATATTATTTTATTTTTACCTTTTGTAATGTTTGTAGCGTTATCAGCCTCACCAGCTGTTGATTTTTTAATACTCTCTTTTTGTGTTTATTATTTTTTTCTTTTTTCAGTTGTTCCGCTTGTTTCATTCGTTCTAAAACTTCTGCTGTTGTTAATACCTCCCCGTAGGCTAATTGTTTTAAACGAGGTATTACTTTTTTCTCGGCGTGTTTCTGAGCCGAGTTGGCTCTGATTTTGTTAAGGTGCTATTTTGAAGATACTTGCGATGGTATCTTTTATTAGAGACATTATGCCTTTCCGAGGTGTTGACGTAGACGTGTGTGCGATAGCGTCATAATCAATCATGTTATTAGCAGGGTTAGAAGTTGTTGAATGTAGATTTTCATTAGTGTGTACAAGTACATCATTAGTTTGAATATGAGATTCTGACGGTGGTGTTTTATTTATATGTGAATCAGTTGTATTAGGCGTAGTGTTTAAGCTTAATTCTACATTAGTGGTGACCGTACTACTAGATTCCATTGATTTCTCCTTAAAATACTTTAGTTGATAAGCATTAAATTCTTTTTCAGGGAATTTGGAAGAGTTTACTGGATAAATTCCTGTACTTTCAATTCCAGAAATTATATTTTTAGATAACATGGCCTCCACCCATGTTTCGGAAAGAATTTCTGCAAATGTTTCTTGTTTAGACGGCCTACACCTACTCCCATTTGCTTTTTACCCAATGAAACCAATTTTCGGTCCCACGTGTACTTTACGGACTTGAAAACGAATTTGTCTAAAGGCTGAATTTTGTCAGTCAAGTGACTTGGGAATTTAATTATTTCAATTTTGTTTCTAATAGCTTCTTCAATAATACGTACGCTGATGTGGCTGGAATGCCCATCATACAGCAGCAATGCCTTTTGATTTGGAAGGTTTTGTTCTTCTCTAACTTTCTTTACGTGGGACACAAACCCACAAGAAAAACATTGGAAAAATTGAGATTCCTCCATCCATCCATTCTTACTAGCGGCGTAAAGAGTACCTGCAAGAGCTTTGTCAGAGACCCATCTTGCTTGAACTGCCGCCCCTTTAACACGATCAGTGGTGGCAAATATCTACCATCTGCAGAAACGCACGCTAAAACAGTGGTAGATTCCCTTCCGGAACCACTAGATACACGAACGAGAGCTTGACCCTTTTCTCATATTTCTCTTATACGTGAAGAATCACTGTTGAACCCTGTTTCATCAGCGTTAAAAATAAACTTATACATATTTGGAAGAGCAAGGCCATTTTCAGTAACAGTTTTTTCTGAGTTTCTCAAAGAAATCGTAAATAATTTCGGGCTTACGAGCATCCTTCCACAATTTCTGTAAGTGCTCAGGTTTTTTGAGTGATAACGAATTATGTCTAACCATAAAGGAGCGATACCAATATTCTCCGGGTATTCCATTTTTAAACCGCGTTTTCAAATTTTTTGAATTAACATTCGCCAACCAATCGCAATAATTCTTCTTTATCGCATGGATAGCCAATGCGACTGCGTGTTTTCAGACATTCTACAATATGTAATTCTACATTAGATGGCAATGCACGTGGAACTCCGGCGCCCATTTTGTCGAGTTGTGTTTTTCTACCCTTAATTCTGTTATATATGAGGGTATGTGGAATTTTATAAAACGCACCTTGTTCGCGGTAAGTTTTTCTTTGACATCTGAGACTGCATTTACCATGTCCTGTAAGTTATCTATTGGTTCATTTCTCTTTTTCGTGTATTTACGTGGCATCTCTGAGCACTTCCTGTAAGTAGGTGAAATGCTTTAGTCATCGAGTAGTGTCTTGTAAGGTAATAAGTTTGTTAATTTCATCAAGTGACTATCTACTTCTAATGTTTTCAATTACCCATATCGTTTCCATCTACCCACACGATGTATTTTCAATTACGCCACGACTTTATTTATGTGGGGTAATTAAAAACACATGCTCCTTACCAAATAAAGTGTATCTAACCTAAAACTGCATTAGAAACCCATACCAAAACTCTTATATAACCAAAAATAATATACAAATATTACTCACCTTGTATACACTACACTTAATAAATTAAATAGTCAGTGTTTCACATACGGATTACTCAGAAAATTTAGGGTTATTTGAAAACGCGTTAACAATCACTCTTCTCAGAGGTATAACCTTAAATGACAAATTGGCGCCAATTCTTAATAGATCAGGATGTACATTATGCTACATGACGGTGGCACCACATGTAAATTTAAACAGTTACTATAGTGGAGTAGATCTCTCTCTTTTCGATTTTTTTTTGTGATTTCATAGAGTCGGGGTCCCTCTTTCAGATGATCACTATAGGAATACTACCGGTGGTGCGAAGGGGGGGGGGGGAATTACCGTTCAAAGATATGGGGAACCGGGTTTTTCGCGAATAACTCGCTTAGTTTCATCCCGATCTGAACAGTTTATAGGAGACGAAATGAAGGGCTTGCAAATACAAACAAAATGAACGTTGGTTGGTCAAAATCGGTCCTGCGGTTCGCGAGATATTGTGTTTTGAAGGTCGAAAAACTGCGCCCGAAATTTCACCGCGGTGGGAACCCTCCGCGGGCCGTGTTCGCGTTTTTCGCGGGGAATATATTGACCTAGCGACTTTATTTTTTTTCCCTGTTAGGTAATCACAATCAAAATAGTTTGTTTAAATTTCAAGTCGCTAGGTCAATTAGGAGGGGAGGGGGAGAGAACAATAAAAAACATTTGATCGGGGCGAACTTTTTTATTTCGGGGCGAACTTTTTTATTTATTGGCCGATCCAGGTCATCCAAATTGGAAAATCTTCGTTAATTTTTTCGCTACAAGATGAGTCGGGGGTGACCCAAGATTTTCGCGAAAATGGGGAAATGGCGGGGAATTTTCCGATTTCGAAAATTTTATTTCTTCATTTTCGCGGTGAAGGTGTGGAGTGGGAGACAATTTTTTTGTCACCAGATTGCAATTTTTTTTGCCTTGAAAATGAGCCCCCTACGAGCCCGGTAGGAGAATTATTAAGGGAGGGAGAGAGGTAAACGCGTTTTGTCCTGTAGAAGGGCAAGGGATAGGGCTAACGACTTCGGGCAGAGCTCGTTCTCAAGGGTAATCACGGCGAGCGCTCCCTCTCCTCTCTTACAAATACATATTCACGCGCTTCTCGTCTGTGTGTACCGTGAGCGGGAACTCCTGATAAACATATCACGCGCGCGTGCCGCCCCTAATCAAGATAGCGCTTCGCGATAAAAAAATCATGAAAGGAAATTTATTACCCTTGAGAATGAGCCCTGCCCGAAGTCGCTAGCCCTATCCCTTGCCCTTCTACAGGGCAAAACGCGTTCACCCCTCTCTCTCCCTTAATAATTGTCCTACCGGGTTCTTAGGGGGCTCATTTGGTCACCCCCGACTCATCTTGTAGTGAAAAAATTAACGAAGATTTTCCAGTTTGGATCACCCGGATCGGCCAATAAATAAAAAAGTTCGCCCCGATCAAAGTTTTTTTATTGTTTTCCCTCCCCCTCCCCTCCTAATTGACCTAGCGACTTGAAATTTGGACAAACTATTTTGATTGTGAATAGCCGCGTCCACACCGGGCGCACGGGCTCGCGCGGCAGCCTCGATGTGCGGCTCGCGAGCTGGCCTCGCGAGGCAGCCTCAGTAGTTTGCCCGGAAATACAGAGGCGAGCCTCGCGAGGCAGGCCGAGCCATCAGAAGCCCTCGAGCATCCAACATGGACAGTAGTTGTGTAATTTCTGCTGCAGCTACTTTTATAGTAGCTTATTGTTTAAGAAAAAGGAAACAGTCACGTTTTAAAAAAAGACCAAGACGCTTTTGGATTAAAACTTTATGAGCGTCGCAATCAATACGGAAATAAATTACTAAAGGATTTGACATATGATAAAACCGTACATAATTTTACACGTATGTCCCTACAAGACTTTGAAAATTTATGCTTATTAGTGTCTGAGAAAATTAATAAGTGCGATACAAATTATAGAGAGGCAATCACTGTACGAGAACGAGTTTTAATTACTTTAAGATTTTTAGCGAGCGGAGACTCTTATACCAGCTTGCAATACTTATTTCGAGTATCGAAGCAGAGTATCTCAAAAATAATTCCTGAAGTTTGCGATGCTATTATTGAGGCCTTAAGTGATTACGTAAAGGTAAGTAAAAAAATAATTCTATGATTTATATTTATTTAAATTTTACAATTAATACATTAATTGTAATGTAATCGCTTTTATTTTTTACAAATGTGTTATATCTTGAGCTTCCAAATCAAGATTAGCAGGTGATGGTGTAAAGGCAGGTGATGGTGTAACAGCAGGTGATGGTGTCATGATATGTGACGATGATGTAGATGATTGGAGGTACTATTGTGTAAAATATCCTGGAGTAAATTGTTGCTGCGTGTATTTGCCTAAATCTGCTTCAAAAATTATATTATTTATGCCGTTCTTTACACATGCTAACCGGCTATATTTTTGGATACTCTCTTCTGACCTTTCGGCGCTATCAACTTAACATCTTTGGGGTCGTGTGAAAAGGCAGTCTCGTCGCAGTTAAATACTAGGTTTTCCGGACCTATTTTCTCTTTCTTAAAAACATTATCAAGCTTTTCATACCAATTTCTTATGGTGTACGGGTCGGAGCCTCTCAACCGCAAGGCGCTCATGCTCTCTCCCTTTCTTATGGATAACTCGGGGTGTCGTCTCATAAACCCTTCATACTATTCCCTTCCCGGTACAGAATCCCCTCTCCAAGCAATATTATTGCCCTTACAATATTCCCCAGCGAAAGGCAGCAGTTCGCTTTTTGTCAGTCCAAATCCATACTTTCCAGACTCATACAGGTAGTTCGCTAGGACGCCTTCTTCTATTGTAGACAAAATGGTTTTTCGACCAGCTCCTATTTCTAACGATTGCAAGTTTTCCACGTTTTTATATTTACCAAGAGTTGACTTGGGAATGTCATATCTTTCGGATATATCTCGAAGAGTGCTGTCTCTTCTCACCTCTTGCAATGCTATTCGTAAAATATTTGGGTTGTAAGTAACCCTTTTGTTCTTAGATTTGTACGTTCTTGACATTTCTGAAATTAAAGCAAGTCAAGTAGGTATGTGCACTATTACAAACACAAATTGTTGCAGTGTGTCCACTATTTCACACATACTTGACTTTTCTCGGGGTAATAGTGGACACGATTCTGTGTGAACACGGCTTAGTAAATGTAAACGAATTTTATTCGAAACATAACCTCAACATTCCTAATCTTGGCAAAATAATTCCATCGTCTCTAAAATAAGTTCGTATCTCGTTATAACCGTTGTTAAGAGAAAAAGCGCCAACTTAGACCCTAAATTCAAAAGCAGTAACATGTTAAACTGGTGTTGTGGACCTTAAAAAGAATTCTTACCGGCAAAATCGAACTGGTAGTCGGCAGGCCAAACACTACAGTGACTGTTGCACTACTTTGCGCCGGCGGCGCGGGAAATTAGAATTTTTTATAAGCGAAATCCACTATTAACCCCGTCCACTACTAGCCGCTTAACCCCTATTTCTTGTTATACTTTACACCAGATTTTACCTGCATATTTTGTTCGTCGTGACCCAACTGACTTACGTCGTTTTAATTATTACGTTTGATAAATGTTTGGACAATTTATATAAATGGCTCATATATGAAGCAACAATAGGTCGTAAAGGGTAGTCTGTTTTGTGTAATTTAGGTAAGCCATAAATTGTAGGTGTGATGATAAATATCATGTGTTATTCGATTTTTTATCATCTATGTAGTTATGTGCAATTTTTTAACATTTATTTATTAAGATTTTGTTAGCTGGATATTTATCTAGTTTACTGTATTTTTCTGTGTCGTTTAGAAGATTAAACATTTATTAATATATCGAACCTGAATGTTACTCGGTTTAAAAATCTCCCAACATCTCCGTGGTTTACAAAGTCTGTGTACACGCTTTGGATACGCCGATCGTTCAGTCTGTAACGTCATTTACCAAGAGATCGAATTTGCAGACCCTCGTCGACAAAAGACGGAATTTCTCTGGCTGTGGCCGCATTTGTATTTCGGATTCAATCTAAAAAAAAGGCATAATGTTCCCTGTATCTATCTTTAATTTTATAGGTTTAATTTGTTTCTTAATTTTTAGAGATATGCAAAGTTCTAAAATAAACTTAATCAAAATATACGCATACCAGTGAACTCCCAAACATTACGACCTCGTACTCGCAACAATTTTTGCAGCGTCGCATGAAATGACTCCGAAATATTATTTGTTCTTTGCGCCCTATTTATATATCGAAACTGCATCGGCGCCCACTCTCTCTAACCAATGCTTTCGGTGGTATCTTAAATGAATGGACTAAATTACGAAGTCAAATGGTTTCGTAATAATGACGTACCTTAGAAGAGTTGAATCTTTAAGAAATTAGAGCAGGACCTTAGTGAAACCCAATTTGGTTTCAAGAAAGCAATGGGCACCAGAGAGGCTCTGTTTGCATTTAATGTGTTAACGCAGAGATGTATGGATGTTAATCAACCAATGTATGTGTGCTTCCTTTACTACAACAAAGCCTTTGACAAAGTTCGCCACAGCCATCTCATGCAACTACTTAAAGACAAAAACATAGACATGAAAGATATGAGAATAATACTTCATGTATATTTTAACCAAACCGCTAATGTAAAAGTCGATACTGAAATATCAGAAGATATCCAGATACAAAGAGGAGTGAGGCAAGGGTGCGTACTCTCGCCTCTGTTCTTCAATCTATATTCAGAGGAAATAATCAGGAACGCGCTTGAAGAAACATCAGTCGGGATAAGGGTTAATGGGAAATGCATAAATAATATCAGATATGCAGACGACACTATACTCATTGCAGAGTCATTAGAAGATCTACAAAGAATATTAGATGAGGTAGTAGTAAGAAGCCAGGAAAAGGGTCTGACACTCAATGTTAAAAAGACCAAATTCATGACGATCACAAAATCGCAACAACCACAAGAAAATTTATAGGTTAGCGGTGAACAAGTGGAGAAAGTACAAAAATATAAATACTTAGGAACAATTGTCAATGAAAATAATGAATGTACAGAGGAAATTAGGGCAAGGATTGGACAAGGCAGGACAATATTTAATAAAATGAAGAATGTATTATGCAGCAGATACCTGGATCTACAACTTCGAATCAGAATGCTGAGATGTTATGTATTTTCAGTAGTATTGTACGGAATGGAGGCCTGGACGATGAAAAAACATATCAGCAGCAGACTAGAAGCATTCGAGATGTGGACTTGTAATACAAGGAGAGAGATATGAAATCCTACAAAACATTATACAAGGAAGAAGACGTATTTCCTGGTTAAGTAACTTGAGCAAATGGTATAACTGTAGTTCCATTAAACTGTTCAGATCGGCAACGTCAAAAATACGAATAGCCATGATGATAACCAACCTTCTAAGGGGAGATAGTACCTAAAGAAGAAGAAGAAGGGTTGTAAGTCCTCCTTCCAGGTGTAGTAATAAATGGGTTGGAATATATGCAACTCCAACGTCGATCTTATCAGCAGGTCCAGGCTAATCAGCATTTGCAAAGTCTTTTTAACCTCCTTTGACCGTAGTAACAGGGTTAGTCCTAGTACCCTAGCTTTTCTCAAAATTGCATGAAAATATCAAATAGGTAGTGAATTTTTTCGTGTATATTTGCTTAGAAGAAGGAACTACCTGGCAGTGATGAAATAAGTAGCCGCTTTTTCGCGCAGTTGGGATTTTTTCCAGAGATTTTACCGACAGCATTTCAAAGTCGCTCAATTAATTTTGGTGTAATCTCTGGTACTATGTTTCTATTAGAAATAAAACGGCGGCATATACACCCGTTTTCCTCGATGCTATTAGTGAAAATGCCGTGGTCTTGTTTTAAAGGTACCGTCGATGTGCACCTCCTTAGTCTCGTCCAGTAAATACTTAAGACTGTCTGCTAGAAAGATAACAGACATAAAGTCTCCTATTACATTTTCTAGTGCACTTGCTACATGCAGTACATACTTTTGATGTCATTTGTCGGTATACATTTTTATGTGTACTAATATCATGTCCCATATGATCAGCAAGATCCTTAATAACCATTTCTGGTAGTTGTAGAGAGGAACGTGAAAATCAGGAGAACTGGTTTCAGCATGATGGCTGTCCAGCGCATTATGGTTTTAATGTGAGGAAATATCTAAGTGATAACTTGCCGAATTGCTGGATTGGTCGAGGTGGTACTACTATTAAGTGGCTATGAAGATCTGATTTGGCACCATACGACTTCTTTTTGTGGGGTCATCTGAAAAACAAAATTTACAGAAAACGTCACCCAAATATTGACTCTTTGCGGGAAGCAATATTTACGGCGTGTAGGCTAATCACAGATAGACAGTTAGCTAATGTAAGGCAGGCATTTTATAGCAGATTGGGTTATTGTTCACAGCAGAATGGAGAAGTTTTTGAGTGCTTTCTATAAATTTGCTTGTAGTTTCAATTTTTTTCAGAAATTTGTGAATTGTTGATACAGATGGAATAGTTCGATTATTAAATTTAACCGAGAATAGATCACGAACTGTGCGTAAACTGACTCCACTGTAAAATGTATTGATAGTAAATACCCTCTCTTGATTAGAATATTCAACATTATTATTCATAGTAATTAGTTAAATAGGGGAGATGTGCCCAAAATGATCCCCTTAAGCAAAAATGCTTTTTCTACTCACATTTTATGACGTAAAAAATTAGTTTACTTTGGTTAATGTACCTACTGTGTACTGTATATGCAACTTACATAAGAAAGAAAATTAGAAATACAAAACTAAGATGTACTATACAAAAAAAAAAAATTATAGTAAAGGATCATTTTGCATATCCTTGTGTACAAAATGATCCGTGTCTGTATATAAAATGATCCTCCTTAAAAACATTGAAAAAAACAGGCATATTTGATAGTGTCAATAAAATCTTCTTGATTTTAATCAGAACAATTGTCACAAATGAATACTGTACACAGTCTGTCTATACCAGCACATAATTCATGGGCCCATCTATTGCAAACAGAGCACTGTCTCCAGAATTCTTTAGGCCTGGAATTAGAGTAGTGTTCATTACAAAATAGGCATTCTTCATCTTACAAAGCTGCTTAACTTTTGGAGCCTAGAGCAATTTCTGGCGTTTTTATTTATTGAAACCAAGATTTTTTTAAAAACTACTTGGTTGTTTTGGCGTTTCTTTTGATTTCAGATCGTTTAAGAAAGGACTAGAAGTTAACACTGTAGCTACAGTTTTAGGTCCCCTTTTTGGCCTATTTACGGAGATGTCTAAATTTGTTGCTTTTCCAGAACCAAAACTCAGTTTTGAGAAACAAGCGTTATTTGCAGGCGTTACACAACGTGGAATTTGTTGATCCTCCGCAATAGCCACAGAAGAACAACTTCCAACCTTATTTGTATTGTCTGTAGTTGGCTGTGCTTTGTAAACCTGTTCTTCGACGTCAGAAATATGGAAAGGGGATACATCATCAGAAGATCGACCACTAGATTCCCATTCTTCCAAGTCAGATTCAGATGATAAGTCTTCTTGATATTTATTTTGCAGTTTTGTTTTGATATGTTTCTTTTCGCTTCTGTTTACTGATGAAGGCCCAGCCCTTTCATTTTTGGAATTTGATTTTGAAATATTCCTAGAGCCAGTGGTTACTTCTGTTGCTTCTACCTGTATGCCATCTTCAACGTTGTCAGGAAGTGGAAGGTCTGTAATCGACGAGGCTACAAACATCCAGTCGGGAAATATGTCGCTATTAAAGGGACGGATCCCAGTCTTTTCAAATTCACTCATAATGTTGTCAAGAGTAGCAGCCTTTCTATAAGCACCGCCGAATAACTTCGCAACTTGTTGTATTCGTATCACTCTGCCTGGATTATTACGTAACCAGTTCTTGCATTCTTCATTATAATACGTCATTAAAGGACCGAATACAGACACATCGAGCGGCTGCATTCGATGGGTGCAGTGGGGGGAAAGCACACCACAATCACATTTTGTCTACAAAATTCAACAGCCTGAAGTGATTTTTGGCTTGCATGTCCATCCACTAAAAGTAAAACCTTTTTTTTCTTGGGAGCATTTTGTATGTACTTGAAGATGTTCTAAGTAACGAACAAACATCTCGGAATTCATCCAACCCTTCTCTTGTCCTACCACTATAGTTCCAGGAGGCGATTCGTCTGATAACTGTGGAGTCATACGCTTTCGCGGAAAAATTCACATTGGAGGTACGAAAAAACCAGCAGCATTTGCAGCGACAACAGCTGTTACATTTGTTCCTCTTTCTGCGCTAACTATAGCAACTACTTGCTTTTTACCTTTTTGTGCTAGTATTTTAGAAGGTTGATGGGTAGTTTGGACTCCCGTTTCATCAACGTTATAAATCTCTGATGCACTAAAATTATGTTTATCCATTTCATTCATTAAAATGTCGAAAATTTTCTTGACATTGATTCTGTTGAATGACTGCGTTCTTGCAGCAGAAGTTGGTTCTGGTGTCCTTAGGGAAATTTCTGAGTGTCTCCGTAACAAACCCTTGTACCATGTTTGTCCAGCTTATTTTCTTTTTTTGGCAAAATTGATGTTCCAAGTTATTTCTGTGTGCTAATTTAAACGCAAGTTTACACACATCCGCCTTAGTGAGACCATAAAAATGGTTTTCCATATCCAATAAGTTCAGTTTCAAACTCTTTTGCCAAGCTATTTTGAAACCTTCCTAGGCCTTTTGACGATCCCTTTACGTTTTTATTTGAACCTCGCACCCTTCGTTTCAAAGTCATTACTGGAACGCCGTAGAGTCCCTGTATATAGTTGCAACACTATATACAGGGTCTCTAGAACGCCGTATTGATTGGCAGTTGTTTTAAACAGCGCACCTGCCTTAACGTGCTCTATTGCTACTTTCATAGCTTCTTCAGACCACGATTGTCTGTTAGTTTGTTTTTATAAGGAGACATTTCATCTACCAAAAAAACAAAGCAATAACAATCCTGTAACAATCAAATGTAAAATGTACGATCAATGTACAAAATGATCCCTAGGGATCATTTTGTGTCAGCCGTTGGGGATCATTTTGCAACCTCACTTTTGAAAATTAATTAAATAACTAATTATGGAATGCTAAAATTACTGCAAGCACATCAAAAATTACTTACACAAGCAACACTCCTGTTCAGCAACACCTTTTTTTAAAGGATTTCTAATCTATACATATATAAAGGAAAGTCACAACCCTGACTAATCAACGCAGAGCCGAAACCACCGGCACTAAAAACTTGAAATTTGGGTGGAAGGTTCAATTTGTTATGTAAGGTAGTGCTAAGAAGGGATTTTTTGAAATTCGACCCCTAAGGGGGTGAAAAGGGGTAAAATGTGTTTTCACGAATTCTTCAATATCTCTTACACCCGATAAGATATCGATTTGGCGTTTGCTTGCAAAGATTATCCATGCAAATACCTAGAAACGTATTTTAGGATTGTCCTAATCAACCCCTAAAGGTGCAAATCTGGATTGGGGGTGAATTAAAGAACTCTTCGTATCTCCTATGTTTATTGAGTTAAAACATTCTTTTTTGGCATATAGATGTATTTTTAAAATATTTAGAAAGCGGTTTAAGGGGATTTGAAAATTTTAACCCTAAAGGGGTGAAAAAGGGTAAACTGTGTTTTCACGAATTCCTGAATATCTCTTAGACCCGATAAGATAGCGACTTGGTGTTTGCTTGCATAGGTGTCCAATAAAAGTATCTAAAACCACATATCAGGATTTTCCCCTAATCGGCCCCTAAAGGTGCAAATCTGGATTCGGGGTGAATTAACGAACCCATTGTAACTCCTAGGTTGATTGAGCTGTAACATTCCTTTTTTTGGCATAGAGATGTATTCTTAAAATATTTAGAAAGTGATTTAAGGGATTTTACAATTTTACCCCTAAGGGGGTGAAAAGGGGTAAACTGTATTTTCATCTATAGACCCGATAAGATATCGACTTGGTGTTTGCTTGCATAGGTATTCAATACAAGTGTCTAAAAACGCATTTCAGGATTTTGCCATAATCCACCCCTAAAAGTGCAAATCTGGATTCGCGGTGAATTAAAGAACCCTTCGTATCTCCTATGTTTATTGAGTTAGAACATTGTGTTTTTGGCGTACAGATGTATTCTTAAAATATTTAGAAAGGGGTTTAAGGGATTTTAATGTTACCCCTAAAGCGGTAAAAAGGGAAAACTGAAAAGGGGTAGGGTGTTAAGTTTATCTTGCTAAAATTTATGAATACAACATTTAGTTTGTACATATATATTTTAATTTTATCTCATTGTTATACTAAAACTATAGTTTTATCAATATATACAAGGTGAACGACAATTACGTACACATTTCCAGGGGGTACGTGAAGCATAAAAAAAAGTTGTGCAGGAATTTTTTCGAAAGACTTTTGTTTCCTTTTTTGCCTACAATATTGTTTTGCGGAGTTTGTTAGTTTAGCGTATTGAGTGAGGGGGAGGGGGCGCCCTATAATTTATTTGAAATTTAGAAGAAAAAACATTTGTTGCCCGTACGAAGAACGGGCATCTTGCTAGTGTTTTTATAAAAATACGGCAACTTTAATATCATCAGTTCTTATAAACACAAGCACTGACATGCTCAAGGCACAGTCATTTCGTGATCTGTGGAAGTAAAAAGCGCGGGAACTGATTTTATTCACTACACTAGCCATCTGTCGACCAAATACCATACTCCCTACCATGCAACAAACAGTTAACTATTTTCTTAGCCAAGATTTACCTAAGGGATCGTTTTGCGAAGGGGATCATTTTGGACACACTTCCCCTACCTGAATTGATAACTAACAGAAAATAATATTTATTTTGGCATAAACAAATTTGATCATGGCTGGTCTTTTTTTGTGAATAAAATGCAAACTATTAAGAGTTTTTAAGCCATTTCTATCTTAAATAAGCAAATAATTCAAGTAAAGTAGTATTAAATTAATTGCTTTTTGTCTCTTTTGATTGATACCACTATCAATCCTAATAATTCAAGCGGCAAGCAGGAATCTGCATATATACGATTTCCTATGCTATTTCCTTATGTTCGCACCTTAAGTGAAACACTCGATATAATCAGTGGCGGAACAATGTCGAGTAGGGCCCTGGGGAAAAAGAGATGTGGTGGGCCTTAATTAATGGATCACAGCCGTTTTGTTTTGGAAAGTGGGCGTGATTATTTTAAAAGTTCCGAAAGTTTGTGAAAGAATTTTCGTATTTATCACAGGTTGATTATTTCTAATCAATTTTCATAAATTTTTAGGGTTTTATAGAATTGTACAAAGCTATAAAAACGCTTATCTACTAAAAAAACTAAAAGAGAAACTTACCATTTACAGAAATTTTTGTCTCAAGAGTTTTTCTTTCTGCAAATGATGTTATTACATTTTCAACATTTACAGTCCTGGCCTAATTAGAATAAATTGAAATAATTGATAAGACACCGAGTCTTTGTTGAGCCACAGTGCTTCTCAGACAGTTTTTTATTAGTTTTAGTTTCTAGAAAGATCGCTGAACACTAGCCACTGTTACAGGAATTGTTAAAAATAGAATAAGCACTGTGATTACCTGCGGAAAACATGTACACAAAGCTCTTTGTTCGACAATCAACAGTTTAGCTAGTTCGAATACTCTTGTAAAAGCAGTAGTTTTTGGCCCTACATAATGCGAGCAACTGTGATGGAAGGACGGAAGACAGGTCTTTCTCGTAAAAGTTGACTAAGGTTTGGGCTTTTTAATACAACTCTTCGGTTGCGGAATTTAACTTTGACGGAAATATAATTTCAAACTTATCTAAAACGCTCTTTAATCTCTCAAATCTATTGCGAAGTAGAAAAGTTATACCATCCAGCGTGCTGTAAAAAACGTTTACTTTGAAATATTCTTCCGAATCAAACAACCGTTCGTCTTAGCATAGTTCGTCGAAGTGCCTCTTTGTCGTCCTTTGATACTTTCGACTAAAGAATTGGGATCAATTTACGCGCATACACCAACGAAAACCACATGGAACTACTTAGAACCTGTTCATTTCATTATGGACAAAACAAAACCTTTCAAATCCGACTGTGCAGCAGTTTTTTAGTGCAAACTTATTCCGGCCGGCTATAATAATTGTTGTTTGTGTTTCTCATTTCTTCAAGCGTTGCTAACTCTAGCGTATGCCTTAGCTGTTTTCTTTATCAATCACATCGTGATACGCGACTCGTAGTTTCAAGTCGCAGCGGTCAACCAACTGCGTTTCTAAGCTCGGCACCGTGAACCGAATAAATGTACCTCTCTGGTACTGGTCGTTTCGCGTGTTATGCCAAGCGTTTGGAACTTCGATGTACTCGTTGAATTCGTAACAACTGTACGATCTCAGTCCTGCCAGTGCTTCCTTTCTCACTCGATAAACGCCGAGGGCGCTCGTCATTAGTGTGCGCTGGCCTGCTTTCATTGTCGTCTCCAATCTTATGTTCTTTTCGACGTATTGAACGTCTGGGCGTGGATTTTCGAAACCGAGCATCGGCGCGTCCACTACACAGTATGGTAACTGCGCTGTGGTTCCGTAGTTGGTTCCGAGCTCAAGTGGCTTGATTTGATACTTGTCACTTATCACGCTTAACCTGGCGCTGATGTCTCGCATCAAAGCTTCCAAGATGGCGTATGCTCCGTCCAATGCCTCAAGTGTCTGCACTGTGGTGTGTGCGTCGTGGAGAAAATTTGCCTGTTTGGTGGTTAACACCTGCGAGCTTCCGTACCCCAGTAAATTAACTGTAGGGAAACCGGCCTCGTCCTCAATTGGTGCTAAATCGTTAGGTATTTGCCACTGGCCCTCGGGCTGTGCACCAGCCGTCGTGAGCAAGTCAGCGACAATTCGTGTCTCTGAAACCTTCAATGATACAAAGGATTCGTAGGTTGAGTGCGTTTGAGTGCTCACCCTACCAAAGTGCCTACCGTCGGTAATTATACCGTCAGGCAGCTGCCACTTTATGAACCCCATGTCGGGTTGAAACACATCCCCAACATTCCTGAGGTACCTAAGCAGTACGTCTGGCACGCTTAGATGTGAGTCTTTGATCTTTGACAAAAATGCCACTCCCTCTTCATCCGACTCACCTCTCTTCTCCAAGATGGTCACGATCCTAGCCATCGTCAAGACTGACATGTAATAGTTAAAGCCACTTAAGCTCACCACTTCAGTGAAGAAGGGTGCGCACGCGGCGATCTCTTCATACACGATCCTAACTAGTACAGGCAGCCCATCAAAGGTAGTAAAGATGGTAAATTCTGGAATACAAGGTTGCGCGTCAAAGCCGTGGAGTTTAGCAAAGCCATCTAGCGCTGCAGGGTCTTTGTCCAAACTATACCCAAATGCCTTTGACCCTTTCAGGGGTTTGTGGGTTAGCTGGCTTCTGGCCTGCGTCCGTTTCTTCGGCAACGTCCTTCGCCTCCTCTTGTTTGCGTCGGAGGGCAGGCGCGACATATGTCGCGGGCTTTTCGGGTTCGACTTCGGGCAACTTCGCAGGTTTCTCAATCTGGCGTACACCGCCACGACCTCGACCTCTGAAGTCTCCTCGGCCTCTACCGCGAAATCCGCCTCGTCCTCTATTTCCAATTCCTCGAACCTGGTTTGATTCAGGTTGGTCATTCATTTCGCTGTTGATTTGGTTTGGTTGTGTGTTGACTTAACAGTTCCGGCCACGTATAAACATGGAACAGCTAAATCGACATCTACCTCGGCCAGTAGACCATATTCAAGAGCAGCAAGATTTACATTTTGCATATTGTATACCTTTTTCGGTCGACCGGGAAGCCCTGTTTTCGCTTTTCGGGGTCTACCGCGGCCTTGCTATTTCGTAGATTAATTAATTTAATCAAGGCAGTGGCCCATAATGTTATTGCCTGGTGTAACTACATATCTGATTCTGATAAAAGTTTGGAGACTGCATTAATAATTTGAAGATACTGACATTGAAAAATTGATAGAAAAACAAGTTCAAAATTTTCTGTTGGTGTAGGAAAAGAGAAAAGATTCCTTCTGATTTTTTTGTAAGCAAACTTATTTTTATTAATCCTTTAAGGACAGCCACATACCGAAACCTTAAGGCAGCCATAGAATCATGTCTAGACCACCGGGTTGGACAAAATTTCTTCAAAGTTACTGCTAGAGTATTTTCAGATATCGATAGAATATTTTTTAGTGTATGCCGCCGCTTAATGATATGTCCAAAAAATAATCTCTGAAACTTCTTTGTGGCGTGAATTCATAATTCATATTCTTATATGGGTATTTCGCCACTCTGTAAATTAAAATATTAAATAACGAAAATATTAACAACGAACGTTCGTTGCTTTTGGTAGACATCAATTAATTGCATCCCCGTCCTCCATACGTAGCGAGGCAGGATTGTGCATTTCGTGGATGGGGTTCCCGTTGAAGCGGAAACTTATCGCTGTCCCTAGCTTGTTCAACCCCTGTAAGGCAAATTACAACTTACACATCGGCACGCTCTTTTATAATCTACAGTGAGTCACGAGCATTCATGTAAAATTAAAGCTTCCAAACACTTTAAATTTCGTACGGTCCACAGTGGGCCACAGGCATTCATGTAATAACCAAAGTTTTGAAATACTTACCATGTGCTTAACATATTTTTTCATTAATTTCCCCAGGGGGCAGTCTTTCCTCATATTGAACGTACACGAGTAGTTGTCAGGTCCCAACACCTTCCCGAATATGCGTTCGGAATCAGTGTTCTGTAAACGAGAAGTTTGGTTACTGCAGGTTTGCATTTTTTCGTAGTTTGGCGATTGGTTTTGTGATTGAGTTTTTTTAAATTTTTGCTATAAAATCAGCGCCAGTAAAAATATGTTCATTAAACGGGAATGTTCCCGTTGCGCTAAATCCATTTACGGCAATCTCTCCCGTCTGAACTTTAAGGTAGGCGTTACCGAACAGCTCCATCATCATATGGTGTTACAGGACTGTTTGAATGCTTAAGCCACTGCCTTACTTCCTCACTATAAAATGATTTCAGCGGCCCCATAAACGATTTGTCAAGGGGTTGTACAGTTTATGCGTCGAATGCGGAGGAAGATAATCGTAACATAGTTTTCCCTAACCATGTCAATCACATCAGCGTTTCGAACGTGACTATAGTGCCCATGCAAGAGAAGTAGAACTGGTGAATCTTTTTGGGACAACTTTTTTAATAACATGACCTAACCATTTAGGAACAAGGTTTCCCTGAACCCACCCAGAAGGGTGTGCTCTACCAATTGAACCTGGAAGGCATCCTTTCATTAGCACTTGTGTCATATTCGTTCGCGGAAAAATAACTAACGGAGGAACGAAATGCCCAGATGCACTCACGCAGGCAATTATAGTTATGGTAGAGCCTCTTTCTGCAGAAGTTAAAGCTGCTATCTGCCTCTTTCCCTTTGCTTTGACCAATAGAGAGTGCAGTTTCGTCTACGTTGTAAACTCTTTCTGCGGGAAATTTATGTTTTTCATAGGCTTCTTCCAATAATTTGAAAAAGCTTTGCACATTTTCCTTGTTAAAACCTAATGCTCTTGCAAAAGAAGTTCCACATGGTTTACGAAGAGATAATCGATTCTTGTGACGATTAAAAAAAAAGAAGTACTCAAGCCCTGCCTGCTTCATTTGATTGGAAAGGAGTCTGCAGACCATTTCTAACTGAAAGCTGATATGCCATCCGTCGTAAATCGCCAAGCGTGGAACTAAAAAACTTTTTTTCCATAACCAATAGATATGAAACCAATTCCTCCTCAGTTTTTTCACCTAAAAGTGGTTTTCTCCATAGCTTACAGCGAGAGGATTGAGCTGGCGTTAGGTCAAGTTTTTTACAAAAAGTCTGTAATGTTGTACATGGCACATTAAAAGATTTAGCTGCTTTTAAGGTTCCCATTTTATTTTCCCTAACAGCTGCGATAGCTCTCTCCATATCCTCCTCTGTCCAGCACTTTCTTTTATCTTTTCGAACATACTTTGGCTTACTTCTTGGTATTCTAAAACAATATATCTGCATATCAGCTTTTCTGTTTCGAATGTATCAAAAAGAATACATTGGGTCTAAATATGGGTTACGCCTATATTAGGACCCCTCTTTGTAGCCGATATTTAGACCAAATGTATAGAAAGCTAAAATAGATGGCTACCATTACTACGCGATACTATCACAAAAAATAATAAATTGAAAAAGATCCTTTAAGTATCTATAATACCCCCCTTTTACTAAATTTTCCACTCATTTAACCTGCACAATATTTAGAGTCAGTAAAACACGAGAATTAGCACGTTTTGTAACAGAACGTCTATACTCTATGGTTGCAGACAACCAACTGTTCGTGGCGGTTTTCTGTGTTTACAAGTAACAATTTCGCAGTGTATTCGCTAGATGGAATTACGTATAGAATGCAGGAATTTAACTAGCCTATATTTAGACCATACGCTATATTTGAACCACCTCCTCTACAATGGGAAAACACACAGTTTTACACCATTTTAAACCGCTATTTGTAAAATGTTGGGTTATGTTGCAACAGTCCATGCAACGGAACACTGTTCTAGAGTAGACGTAATGGTTATGTTGGCACCAATGGGTTCAACTGGACGTTGCAAGTTCACTTGAAGTTCTTGTCGCAAAATCGCACAATTTTAAATTTCTAAACTGTTATTACCCGTCTCATTTTTGTCCCAATTTTTGTGTCTCACATTTATCCGAAGTGAATCTATTTTTCTTATAATATTAAAATAGGTTGTAATTTTATTCGACAATGCGTTTTTCAATAGACGATCTATAGCTGAACTCAGTTTAACTCTGAACAACCAAAGTTGGAGGATTAACCCTTTAACGCCCAAGAAGTAATTTAATTATTAATGATGTATTTAGAAGCTTTATACTATTTTAACAAAAAAATCATGAGAAGAATTAAAAAATATATTGGATAAAGAAAAAAAGTGTACTTGTATGAGTACACTGGGCACATCTAGTTGCTACGTATTTACTGAATGGAATGAAACTCTTCACAACAAATGCAAAGTGTAATATTTGAAAACTCTTTAAAACTCAACAAGAGGAAGAGAAGACAACTATAAAGCAAAAGAAAAACTTGAATCCTAAAAAACCGAACAGTTTATTTTATATATAATTTTTTAAAATTATTAAAACCTTCCTACCATAGAGACGTAACTTATTCGGAGGTTTGGTACATGAATAAATTTTCGTACATTGTCAAATTTTCTTTAAAATGTAAATATTTACTGGCCCTTTTACTCGATCCGTTCGTTTTTGGCTCTTGCAGTTTTCCTATAATTTTGTCGTTGGGGAAATAGAATTCAATGCATTTGACGCTTTTACGGTTTTCACTTTTATAAGAAGGAAATTTCAAAGTAGAGGACCTCCGACACCTTACAAAGTTTTCCTTTTCGTTTTCTGTTTCACTAAAATGTAATCCCCTTCGTTATAAGTTATATCATGGATGCTTTTCGTCTTCATCGCTATTCAATTCTAAGTTAGAGCTACTATTGCTTCAAATAGTTTTTCGTCAATGTTTTCGTCTTCAGAGGAAGAACTTTCCTTTTCCACTATTTGCTTTCTCATTGTAACTCTTCTTTTTTCCACGTTTTTTTTCCTTTTTCTACAAAAACGTTCTTCTATTTAACTTTTTTTCGAGTTTCACCGTAATAATAATAATTATCGTTATTGTTGTTAAATCAAGCAACAAACGGCGGATTTCAGCAAGATGAACGTCTTGCTGCTCCTACACTAACTGTATAATAAAAATACGTCAGTCATATTATTTTCTGACATAAACAAACTGGAACAGGTAATTCAAAGGGATGCACAAGAAGAGGATTTCAATCGTTTGTACAATTCACACACATTTAAAAAAAGCGCATGCACCTCATGCAAGAAAAACAAATAGATGAACTAAATACACTAACCAGTGATACTTTTCTAAGTAAAACTGCAGTTGCGCGCCACGTGCATCCTTATGGGTGCACATGAAAGGGGGCCACGTGTATCTTATAGGCAACACGCACAAAGGTTGGCGTTCTAGCTCATGGTATCTTTAGAGATGCTCACTGCTTTATAAAACTAGAGGAGGCGATTGGAAAGGTTGGTCCACTGTGGTAGCAAATGTAATTGTCCTTGGAAATTTTTGTCTGCATCAGATAACTTACAATACTGTTATTACGTGTAAAAATGATTTAAAAACCTGTTTTTTTATGGTTTATTTAACTCAAATACAGATGTTGACACCAGTAAAAGGTAGAAATAATCAAACATTTTACATATTACAGTGTTACAAATTTCTTTCGTACAAGTGTGTAAGTTACAAAAACCAATAATACACATACACGCTAGACAAGCTGTACACTTATAATGAGTTTGAGTGTTTTTTGTGCATATGCTCTGTCCTGTTTTTCTTTCAGTTTTTGATAGCATGTCGTTCAGCGGCTTTTTTCTTCATGCATTGCAAAGAATGCTTTAATTCGGTGGCCGACATGGGATTATGGGTAGTATTTTTGGCAGTTTCAGCAATCCTGCTACACTTTCCACGAACCTGGTAATACTCAATTTTATTTTCTGTTACTTTCTGGAATATAACGAAAGCATTGACAATAACCGTTCCAGTTAGGAACTCTGGCTAGTTTCCTATACCACTTTACACCTTTTCTCAAACAGGGAGCATATGCTTTGAGCTGATCAGACAAATCTATAAATTCTTTCAGGGAATTATAGTAAACAATAGCTGCAGATTTTTCTACCTCCACGTCTCTTCGCAGTTACTTTTGAATTGTCATGTTTCGTACTGAGAATCAAGACATCCCTTTTGCCTTTCCACTTACTTACCACACATCCAGTGTTACTTTGTTAGCTGACAATCTGTCCAGCGGTCAGTTTTGAAGTTATCAGTCCTTGGGGTTGTTTTTATGATTTTTGCGCAAAGTTCCAACTAAATGTGTTTTTCTGTTTGTCAGTTTGTGTGCTAGTGATACACTAGTGTAATAATTATCGATGCATAGCGTTCTCCCACTATCCAAACAACTTTCCATAAGAGACATCACTACATTTGATGATGCAGGTTGATTACTATTATCTACTTTTTTCCGGCAATACACTTTTAGCTCATATGTATATCCGCAGCTAAGAGAAAGTTTGTACAATTTAATCCCAAACTTATGACGCTTGTTTTTTGTGTATTGACTGAGGATTAGTCTACCGCGAATAGGCACTAATGGTTCGTCAATGCACACTTCTTCACTAGTCGTCACTAGAGTCCCTGTATATAAAAGAGTTGGGACATGTAGGGTGACTTGTTTTGGATCCACAAACCATGGAGTACATGATTTTTTCCAAATTTAAACTTTGTGCATACTCCTTTCAACTAAAACAAATGCAATATATCGTTGCTGCATCACACGGTCCTTGATTTGTGGATCCAATGGCTCAACTCTTAGTACATATAGGAACTCTAGTCGTCACTAGTAACTTGAACCTTTCTATAAGATGTTCTGTTAGGGAACTTATTTTGTGTAGACGACTGGTCGAAAGCGCTTCATTATCCTTCAGGCGAAACATTTTCAGTAAAATTTCAAAACGATTTATTGATAACGTTTTGCAGATTTCATTCTTGAACAGGGGTCTTCCTCTTCCATCCAGAAAGTATTCCCAAAAATGTTTCCATCTCGTTAGCATTAGTATCTTTCCATTTTGTTCGAGAATAACGCTGTTAAGGGTTTCCTAAGCACTGTAATGCATATTTGTTAGTTTCGTTTACTGTATGAGAAATTATGTAATCCGTGACAAAAAATTTTTAAAAATGATATGGCATGACGGGATTCTCGTTGTTGATAATTTTCATGTTTACGCCAGCCAGCCTTGTCTTCAGTGAGTGAACATTTTTAAGTTTGTTGGCATCTACTGGTGCCCATGGCACATTACTGTTTACTGTTTCTTCATCTGAACTTTTTTCTAAAAAATTAGCAATCACATCGTCAATTGCGCGATCAACGTTGCGAAAGACGGATGGGACATCTGTAATATTAATGTCGTTATTGGAGTTTTCATCGAATAAATCAGCAACATGGAAATTTACAGGTTGTGAATCGCTTCTTTGAAGTTGGGGGTTTCGAGTGTTCGGTTAATAAAGTAGATTTTCTAACATTATCGGGTTTTTTTACCACCTAAACTTGTTTATAAAAACATTATTGTGACTAAAGCACCTATATCAATGACTTTATGTTACATACCTTTTCGACGTTTACCCCGTGAGATACCGTCACGCTGAAGACAACTTGCATCTGTTTCTGATTCTGATTCTTCAGCAATGTAATCGTTTGATGAATCATCTAAGTTGGCATAAGGCTCATAAGGGCATCTTCCTCATCCGACAGCAATTCCTACGTCAGCTTTTCCAAGCGTTTCTGCTCTTCTTCGTACATAGCCATGGACACACTCGATTAGCTTGCCACTTCCAGGCACCAACACTGCACTTGCATATATTGCAAATATTACTACGCTCATGTGTTTGTTGAAATATGCAAGTTTGAACATTATCTACACAGCTGTGCGCGTGCATCCCTAAAAATGCACGTGGTCCAATATGGCAAGTTTTGACTGGTGGACCGATGCATGTAATCGGATGTACGCCAATTACTAAGCCACTAAAACATTACAATTATAAGAAACGTTGTAGTACAACACTATATACCGTTTCAATACAAAAATACATGTGGAGCGAAGGGAAAGTTTATTTTTAGTATACGTGGCGTTTAACGTGTTAATATGTCTTCTAAGGATTTAAACTTCCACTGATAAATTAGTTCTCAGCAAGGGACTGAATTACTCAGTGGCGCCAAAATCAATTAATAAACTTGATTTAGTTACAGCTATAGGAGAAACTTGCCAGAAACTTCCAGAAGCCGTTAGACAAGAATATATGATTAGGAACAAAATTATATTAGAACGACCAAAGACGAATTCACAGATTTGGTAAGACGTACATCACACTTTAGTAAACCTCACTTTTATGTATTGCCAAAATACACAAGGCAAATGTACCACTTCGGCCAATAGTTACAAACATGAACACCCAACACCTAATGGTTAGTTTTGATGTAGTTAGCCTATTCACGAATGTGAAATGTGTGATTTGACAAACAAGTATTTATCTTGTTTTCACAATTTAGCGTAAACTTGAAAAATAAAAATAAGTTCTACCTGAGGAATGAGAAAATCAATGTAAAAAAAGGTACTAAAAGTTCCAAGAGTGATTTTTAACGTTACGTATTGTGTGGAATTTTAGGGTAGGTAGAATTACACCTACTTGGTATTACTTGAAGCTGTTACACTTTATTTCAGCAGTACACAGCCATACGGTAGTTACTTGATGTAATTTTCAGAAGAACTTTTAAAAAAATACAAGCAAAATTGTAGAAGATAAGGTAAAGCCTTTAACACAATAATTAATAATAAAACCAGACAACATAGTAAGTTACCCCAAAAACATGAAAGAAACTTCAGAAAATAAAAGCAATTTATTGCATTTTTTACAATTATTGCAGGTAGTAAGAATGTAATTTTCATTTTCTTTGTTAATAAAGAAATTGAAAAAGGGCCAAATATGGGCCTAGATCGAATTCTAATTGTAATATAATCGAGTTTTATTTTTAACGGCCCTAAGCAATAAAGTAAAAAACTATTCAAATCATCGCTCCACTGCCGAGAGTGCCGAGCGGCGGCGGTCTACAAATTTTCTATTGGGTTGACGTCGGGTCAATCCACCACAATTATATCGGGGTGCTGTCGAAACCATTGTTGGACTATCCTGAAGGTATGTATTGAGGAATTATCTTGGACCAATACAATTGGACCTTCCGCATACAGTGCCATCACAAATCTTTCAGGATAGTTATGTAAACAATGGAAATAAATATTGGATTTACTTCTACTAATTCTCCTGGACCTGCTCGGCTCATTCAACCCCAGTACGCCCGACTAATTCTCCCGCTTCGTTTTGTTGGCTGAATGTTTTGCATTTCAAACCTGATGTTCCTTCTCCACAACGTCTTCCTAGTCTTCAGACGAGCAAACGTTTTTTCATCTGTGAAAATAACAGTTTCCCAATTTCACTGTAAATTTTCTTGTGCGAACTGCAAACGGCGGCGGCGCCCACCATTTTGTTGGTTGATCAACCTTTTCCTCGCGGGAATTCGCCGATGAAGTTGATTTTTGTGCGCACTCGGGGTACCGTGTTAAAATATTTATTATTTTTCAATATTCTGCTAAATTGTTGCAAATTGTGAAAACAATATAAATATTTGTTTGTCAAATCTAGGTTTCCAATGTTGTGCCTTTAGCGGTAGAAAAACTATTTTAATTTAAATTTTTAATAGCATAATAAATTAAATTGTTATCTTTTGAATTAAAGTTCGGAAAGATGGTAGCGATGGTGATTCCTTAATCACTTAAAAACTTTAACAAAAACGGAAATCTTGAAATTCTTCAACAATTTCATTAATCAATAAGGTAGGTTGACCAAATAAGGCTCGGCTTCGTAATAAGGCCCACTGTGGTCTAACTGAGCGCCATCTAGTAATGAATAACCGCATTACGTGCAATAGCGTTGTTGGTTTCCTGTGTAAGCGTTAGTTTACGTCGGAAAGTACTAGCGGCGGCTTCGAGTATAATAAAAGGTAAGTGAGTAATAAGGTTTTACCAAGTATTTACTTATCCCTTTTTAAATTGCTGCATATCATTTCAAAGCTAAATAAGTGTAGATTTCAATTATCTAAAGAATTTTTGCATGCAAGAAGGATTACAAAAATATTTTTTTAAATTCATTGCCTTGTTGGTGGTCCACAATAAGGCCCGGGTGGGCCTTATTTGGATCATGCTGTAAAATAACGGACAATAATGTATCTGTCTGCATTATACTAACATCCGGCTGTATTGCAACGCTCCACCCTAATTAGTTTTTCAAATCAGGTATGTTTAATTTTCCGTTAATTTTTATCTAGAACACTGTTTGAATTCTGTTAATTTAAAAAAATCTAATTGTTTAGTTTGTATTTTCTGTTCCCAGTATTATTTTCAAATAAATAATAGGAATACCATGTTCTTAATAAGGCCCAGCAAGACATTTTTTAAAACATTATTAAACATAAAGTAATAATTATTTTCGCTTAACCGAAATAATTGCCATCGAATGTTCTTATGTAACAGTACCTTTTCCCTTATTCTTAAATTTTTCGCTCGATTTTCTAATACAAAAAAAAATTACTTTCTCTTAAGTGGGCCTTATTTGGTCAACTTACCTTATCTGTTAAAGTTTATATTCAACCAGATATACTTCATGTCTTGTTTCTATATCATACAAATAACAAATAAAATTAACAACAGCACTGAAATAAAACGTGCTTAATACAAATAAACTGTAACCCCCTGTGATTCCACCATCGAAATATTAAACGGAAGGATTTGCTTTTAAAATGTGTACTTTCTCTCTGCCTAATCGCTTTTCGGTGTCACGATTTGTGTGTATTAGCATCTAGGAAACATTGGGTTAAATGACGTTAAATGTGTTGCCTACCGAGAAAGCCAAGCTGGCGTTTGGGGTGACATTACTTTTGTGGATAATTGTATCTTTTGAAGCAGCCAGTTTTATCTCATCTTTTAAAGTATCTTTCATTGCTTCAGCTCGGCGTAAATGTAACTCCTTTTCTATCTATAACTGCTTCAAAGAATCTTCGTCTCCTTTAGTGTTTTCAATCTTCACATCTAATTCATCGCATATTTTGCAGGTGCCGCTCCTAGGTAGCTTAAATCCAATTCTAAATTAATCTTGACTTATTGCTATTATATTTTTTTCAGCACACCAGGGCTTATAATAGTCGTGATATAAAGAAGATATATTGAAATCATGATCAATGTTAATATGGTCTCGAGCTGACTGGCAAGCTTCTTCAGATATTTTATTATGACGGTTCAAATATTTTCCTCGTGGACCTGATCTAGGTGTTGTCAAGCCTTCAAGCATTTGTTTTTGCAGCAACTGTAATCTTTTCTCAGAAGTAAGGGCATGGATGGAAATGAATTCTTTCGTGCATATTTTGACAGCGAATCCATTCACCTTCACAAAATAGTTGAAACTGAAATTCCGGGAAGAAACATTTCTCTTGGCTTTCTTTGGATATGCCCGTTTTTTTGGAAGCCACTTCAAGTTATGGTATAAATACGCATTCTGTTTGCTGTAGTCGAGAATATTCCAAAAATTCGTCAAAAATTTTGATTTCGTGCTTGATAGCAATATCCTACAGTGTTTCTAGCATCCACAAGGTGGGCCTAAAACTGTTGCTTCACTATCTGAATATTCACTTGTAGACGAATTTTGATCATCAGACTCTACACTTTTATGGTACTCTTCAATAGTGATCGCACTGAGGTACATAACTTTTCGCTAAGGCCATCACATGATCCAACTTTTTTTCTTGAGTTTCCTTTTCTCAAAATATAACATTGCTTCATTATTGGGCAGAGAAGTTTCGGGACTATACAAACATAGGAAGTCCCGTAGATTCACTGCAGTTAATTGATGCCCCATTGTCCTGATATCTTATTATTTTGTATTTTGATATGGTGAATTTTTTGTTTTTCTTACGTGGATTTTTGAAGAAATACTCTTGTAGATACAACTACCCATCTTCACTCGAACACAATTTTATCAGAACTGAATTCTCCCCGCCAACTCAGGCTAAGACTACTGCCCTTCCAATTCTCAGGGTTTCAGCTAGTTGTCACGTACTGTATATATCGTCGGGAGATGTTCCAGTGCGTTTGGAAGTTTGGACTTTTTAAAATTCTTTTCGAAACGGGTCCCTAATTAATTGATTTTTTGTTGTTGTTACGTCACGATCAGCATTTAAATTGTATTTTTTGCTGACTTCAATTAAAGCATCGAGTCATCATTTTCCAAATAAATTCTGTTAGGTACTCTTTATTCATTTTTGCGCTTCTTAATATTGCCGAACCGAATTAACACATTACTTTAACTAAATTACTAACTCCGAATAAAAATGCAACAGTAAAATATGTCTGTGTATGGGCTCTGCAAAGGAAAAAGCGTGTCCAGACCTGTGGCAAGCAAAACTGGGGTGTGACGCGGCGCGTGCAGATATCCATAACACGGACGGTTTTTACTGCACTGGTGTGTTACGTTCATTCCTGCCGGAAAAATTGGGTGTGCTAATGCACGTTCTAGCGGCAAACATAGCTGAATTACATTTTTACTAGCTAAAATTAAATTGCTTCTGTTTTTCAATTTATTCGGCATAGAACTACATTCAACACTTGTTGAACACTTGTCGGAAATGATTTTACTCTTTCAATTTTTTGTTCTACAAATCCGGATATATAGTGTAATGATAGCCCTCTAATAAGGCTTTTTAATATAAATAAATAATTAAGGGCTAATCACCACATTTACAAATAATTATAGTTTGTTTTAATAAGAATTCAAATATGCTTTCTCAGGGCTTTTTAAAATGATGTTTTAATATAATAATTACTGTGCAAAGTAAATAGTTTATTACCTTTCTTATGTTATTTATTGGCAATTAGTTTAAATAAAATGCTCCGGCTTTAGCCTGAGATCTCCAATCAAAGGGTTAGGTTGTAACACCCACTATAATTTTTATTGTTGAGTATAACTTATAAACTTGTATGGCAAATGTCCGACCTTCTTGCAAATGACAGCTTAACCTTTAAATTGACGGCCCAAAACAGAGATGTTTGTTCGTACAAAATAGCGTAATTGAATTCAAAAACACCAATAAATAATAGTGACGTAATTGTAGCTAACGTGGTTGTTTCTGTGACGTAGGGACGCGCTAGCCTGCAATTGTTTCACTTCCTGCAACTCGACCCAAATCTGACGCCTACCACAAATTCAATTGAGGCTACCTCGATAAAAATCCTGAATGGATCCTCGCAACTGAAACCTATTTCTATACCTCGTACGGTATCTCCAATTGCTGCATAACTTTGAAGGCGTCTCAAACTCCCCTTGTTGGTCAAATTTACCTCAAAATGTGGGCGTCGTAGACTGGATACGTTTCCAAGGGGACCCCACGACGATACACAAATGGAACTGTCCTGGCATTCTGATTTTTGGACGTAGACACAAAGGAAGGTCTCCTTTTCACAATGAACACAAGATTTCAGCTGGACGATGCCTCAAACGGCTCGAAAAACCAGGCTCGAAGTTGGGTTCACCTGGACAAACTTTGTAAACACCCTCCCTCTTTACTCGGACTTGTTAACACGATGACACTTTACACAAAGGCACTCTGCAGACTGGTAATCAAATAAAATCAAATTTGGACTCACATAAACAACATTTAATATTGAAAATAGTACCAGTTCTACGAGCCACTGTTGCACACAGCTATCTTTTTTTATGGCTTCGGTAGTCAACAACAAAAGAACATCTTAGCACCTCTTAAAACTGTTTTCAGTAAGTTTTATACAATTATTTTCCTTGGAAACTAAACTGTCTTTGTGTAAACGAAGCACGTTTAACCAAACAATTTTCTGCTTTTTTTAATTAGTCTTAATTGTACTGTTTTCACGAGTTTTATTCGCACTGCACTATTGTTTTTCCTCTATTGTAGGTGCAAGGAAGAATAGAATGCAAAGAGCATTCTATTCTTCCTTGCACGGCTTTTGCTACCCGTCAACTGTTTTGCCAATTATTGGCCTCATTAAATTTCACTCTTAATGCTTCATATAATTTTTGTAACGCCCTAAACATCTCTGTATCATATTAAACTCACAATCTTGTATTGACATTACAAAATGAAATCTGTCAGTCACATAAATTAAGGTGCGTTTGCCACAACGAACATGAATTATGTATATTTAAGTTAAACCCTTCGATGCTGTTTTATGTAATGCTAACCTCTGTCAATCAAATTATAGTTACTGCTAATCATATCTTGTGCACTTAATGTATAACATTTTCGATGATATTACAGGGTATCTCACTTACGAGTAAAGATAGAGAGTTGCGCTTTTCGCAATACTTTGCTACTTTTTTGTAAAAAGAAAGACGTATAAAAAATTTTTTTATAGCCGGCTTCGTTTCTGAGATACAGGTCGAAATTGAAAAATATTCCATTTTGGGGGCCCCCTCGTATCTCCGTTATCCATTAACATATCTCATAGCTAAAACTGGCTCTTACACAGTTTTTTACGTAGAATCCAGTGGCGTAGTCAGATTTTTTGCTGTGAGCTGTCAATTTTTAGCTATAAATCAAACATGTTTTTTACCGGGATGCTCTGTATATTTTTGTTTCGTTTGATTGGAAATTTTATAAACTTTACAAAAATATATACAGAGTTTCCGTTAAAAAACATAATTTTGATTTATAGCTAAAAATTGACAACTCACAGCAAAAAACTGACTACGCCACTGGTTTCTATGTAAAAAACTGTATAAGAGCCAGTTTTTGGCTTTGCGATATGTTAAAGGATAACAGAGATACGAGGGGGTCCCAAAATGCAATATTTTCAATTTCGCCCTGTATCTCGGAAACGAAGCGGGCTATGAAAATTTTGTTTATAACATCTTTTTTTCCACAAAAATGTAGCACAGTATTGCGAAAACCGCAACTCTCTATCTTTACTCGTAAGTGAGATACCCCGTAATATCATCGAAAATGGGACACCCTGTACAAGCATTCGATTACTGAACACCAAACTCCCATTTCACATAATTTGTCCAATTAGTCGTTTCCACGTGACGTCAGCAATTGATGGTGGGAGAAAGTCTGCAGCTGTTCTGGAGGTCACAAACATTCCAGGTTAACGGCATCAAATACAAATTTTAGTGTGCATAGTTAATAAACCAAACTTTTTACGATTTTACATCTGTCTGTCTAACAAAAGTAAGTAAATATTGCGGTTTAAAAGTGAAGTGGCGATTAGATAATTGATAATTCTGTTTATAGGTTATATATAATAATAAAACGTTTAATTGTTTCAGTGCCTCATTCTTGTGCAGTTGTTGAGTGCTCCAATAATAGTATGAGAGACTGGCAAAAAAAAACTATTTATTACCTTCAGAAAGAGACAATATGGGTAGAACTGTAGATGAAAGAATTAAAAGCCGTCAAGCTTGTATACAAGTTTTACATCGCACTGATTTAACGGACAGTAAATTAAATATATGAGGATATGTTCAGATCATTTTCTGTCAGGTACTATGAAGTAATATTATTAATTGCGTGTTTAATAAGTTACTTTCCTTCTGTCAAAACCCTCTAAAGTAACTGATTTTATAGGAAAACCTGCTGTATTTGGGGATACAATAATCCCGACTATGTTCCACATATAAGCCTATGAATAAATAATACATTGATTAAACAATGAGATTTACATCTTTCATATAATTTACTCATTTTAACATTCAGAGTAATTTTAACTTAGCTTATAAAACTTACCTTTCCTACAAATAAGTAGTTTTGCAGATCGTAGTTTTTAGATCTTTAACCCAACTGCACACTACTTGGGCAAAAGCAGCAACACTTTTATGGGCTTTCAGTTGATTGTAGTAAAAGGGCTGGCTCTAAGAATTAGGTATTCCATTATGTCATCTTTCTTAATGCAGGAAATATTGTCAAAGTCGTTTGAGAACTCATGTGCTCGTAGTGCATATGGGTCAACATTTTGAATCAAGCTGATTTTTTGTAAATACCGTTTTTGATTTTCACTACTCAGCTTGTGGAAATACGTGCTTAAGCCTTCCATATCAGTATTTACTTAAACTCGCTATCTAAAAATACAATTCAAAGTGCTCATAAAAAGCATTTTGTACAACTAGTTAAGGGTAATATTCACTGCTGTACACTTATTAAACTAATTTATCTTATAATCTTTGTCTATATTATACCACGGTTGTATTAACAACGCTCCACCACTATCACAAAATTATTATATTGAATAACTTAATGTTATTTTTAATAATTTTTATAAAATCTGTAAGACCAGTACTACATATAACCGTTCAATAGTTATTTGCCAAGTAGGTAGACATGGAATTTTGTTTTTATGTTTAAGAAAATTAAAACTCCCTAGAATCTCTTTCTGACACTTTGTCAGAATCAGCTGTTCAGGAGGCCCACGAAAGTGTCTAATTTGATATTTTGAGGTTAAACGTGCAATGTTGCCAGTGCTTTCATACTTTGTTTGCCACTAGGCATAATATGTATGGACATCAGCGTTATGGATACCTATCTGTCAAATTGTAATACTAGAGCAATATGCCAAAAGTAATTAAAGGTGACACAAAACTGAAAATTACAAAGGCCTACAGGCATTACAAAACCGACAGGCCAGACCTTACGGAAACTGAAATCCTTGCCCGGCTTACTGATATTTGGGATGCAAGTATTTATGCATAAAACTTAACTGTTGCTTTAATTTTGGGCTTTGTACTGTTTTAGGTGTCCGAAAGAACTATAAGAACTATTATTGGGCGGGACAATTTTGAAATTAAACCTTTTGGCCCACGACCTAAAAATGATACATACTATAAAAATTTTACATTTCGGGAAGATTTGCAACGACAGATTTGGAATTATCACTTGAAAAATGAGCACTTTACTTTGGCTAGACTATTAAAGGACGTGCGTGAAAATTTCGAATTCGATAAGGGGAAAACGACTTTATATAATATTCTAAAATCAATGGGTTATAAATACAAACATGTAAACGGACGTAAAATTCTATGTGAACAGAAACATGTTGTTGCATCCAAAATTACTTATTTGAGAAAATTCTTGCAATACCAAAATTCTAGTGAAAATATAACATTCGTGTACCTAGACGAAACCTGGATTTATCAAAATGGATCTAGCGTCCGACAATGGGTACACGATTCTGAAATTAAAAGCAATCCGTCTAAAATTAAATCGGAGGGAAAGCGTTTCACTGTTTTGCATGCGGGAACTAAATTTGGGTTTTTGGAAGGGTGTGATCTATTCTTATCTTCAACTAATAACGATAGGGATTATCACAAAACCATGAACGGGGAGATTTTTCAAAATTGGGTGGTTAATCAGTTACTTCCTGCTCTGAATAAAATTCCTGGTAAATGTGTGGTAATCTTGGACAATGCACCGTACCATTCGGTGCAGTTGGAAAAGTTACCCTCACTTAATTGGAAGAAGGATCAGATGCAGGATTGGTTGATTAAACACAATGTCAAAATTGAGGGCAAAATTACAAAAAAACATCTTTGGAGTTTAATTCAACCTTTTAGGAAAGACAATAACAAACGTTACGTGACTGACGAATTTTTGAAAGAGAATGGTCATGAGGTTCTTAGATTACCTCCGTACCATTGCCAATACAATCCTATTGAAATGGCATGGGGGTTCTGTAAAACTTACTACAACAAGCATATAAATTCTCAGCTTTCATCCAAGGATAAGGTTAAGAATTTATGGCTTGAAGCTCTTTCAAAGTGTACCTCCGACATGTGGCAAAATTATTGTGATCATTGTGAAAAAACTATTTCGGAAGACTGGGCGAAACATATGGGAAATATTTCGTTTGAAAACATTCCACCTTTCATTATTTCATTGGAGGAATCTGAGTCAGAATCAAGTATTGATAATGATTCAGATACTAGCAATGAAACAATGGAAGTGGAATAGGGGGTTTTTGGCATCAAAATTCTTGTTTATGACATGGAAAATGAGTGGCTATCTTCTGATAATCCACACCACGCAACTCCCAACGCTGATCCGGCCCCAGTGTAAACCAAGCTCAAGACATTTCTCGTATGAAAATTTAAAGCCGCTCGAAGTTTAGACTTTAGACCAGCACACCGACATCCATGCCAACAAGGAATCTCATTCGCAGTCTCATATTCTTTACATTTGCATTTATTTAAATGTGGAAGCATTAATTTGTAAAGTCGATGAAAATTGGATTTATTCTATTGAAGGCTCCTTTAGGAAATTTAATGAGGAGTTTCCCGCGACAGCTATACAATATAAGGTATTTAGTGATGCTTTATCAAGAATGGTCCATAACTTCCGCGAAACTGGAAATGTACACCGGAAGCAAGGCAGTGGTCGACCAAACATAAGCACTGAAGAAGTAGTTAACAATGCGAGACAAATTGTGCAAGAACAACCACACGTATCTGTTCGCCATTTAGGACAGCAATTAAATGTTTCGTATACAACATCTCATAGGATATTAAGAAGCAATTTGCATTATTTTCCTTACCGGTTGCTGCCAAACGATCCTCCGGTTAGATTGGAATTCTGTAACTGGTTTATCAATAATTTAGGAAATAAGGATAATGCGTTTGAGAAAACTGTCTTTACCGATGAGGCATACTTCTATTTATCAGGCTATACTAATTCACAAAATATGAGTATGTGAAGCTCTGAGAATCCCAATTTTTATGTTGAAGAACCGCTTCACCCCCCAAAAAACGGGGTTTGGGCTGCAATTAGTAAAAGAAGAGTTATAGGTCCTGTATTTTCTGAAGGTAAGTGCAGCAAAACGATTAAATTTTATTTTAATAATTCAAATTTTAGGTTTGCTATATGCACAACAATATCGTATTGACATTTTGTCGCCGTTTTTTGAAGAGTTACGTGACGATGAACTACAAAAGGGTTACTTTCAATAAGATGGGGCAAGACTTCACACAACACAAGAAAATTTAAATTTACTTGGAGAGTTTTACGAAAACAGAGTTATTAGTCAAAACATGTCTACAGTGCGGCCTCCGAGGTCTTTTGACTTAACTCCCTGCGATTTTCTTCTGTGGCCATATTAAAAAAAATATCCATTTTTCAACTTCCACTGGACAATATTCAGCAACTTTAACAAAGAAGTAGTGGAAAAAATAAAGAAATCAATAATAATGCCGTAATATTAAGAGTTGAAAATAGAACGAGTTAAGGAGTTTACTTCCTTAGGAACATTAATCTCTGAAAACTTAACTTACACACAAGAAATTAAATCAAGGTTAATAGCATCGAGATGTGCGGGCGCGTTAACTAGTATAATGTCCTCAAAACAAATCTCGCTAAATGCAGACCTACGACTCATAAGACTGTAATTCGACCCACAGCTACGTATGCATGTGAAACATGGACGATGAATGTGGCAGATCAAGACATGATAAGTAGGTGGAAGAGAAAAATGCTGCGAAAAATATTTGGAGGGACTCGAACGGAGGATGGTTGGAGAAGACTTACAAACGAAGACGTACAGGAGAAGTATGGTGAGCCAAGTATAGTAGACTTCATTAAAGCTCAGAGGTTAAGAAGGTTTAGGCATATATGGAGAATGCCAGATGGAAGAGCTACTAAGATAGTATTGGAAGGCAGAGCGCAAGAAACTAGATGAAGGGGGCGACCAAGGAATAGGTGGGAGAAGGCAGTAATGGAAGACATAGCAAGGAAAGGAATAGAAGACTGGAGAAATAAAATCATGAATAAAGGACAATGGAGATTGTTATGCAATGGGCCTAAAATGGCTTGTAAAAGCTTTATTTATTTATACTGAAAAAAATACATAAATTGTAATATTTAAATATTTTTGTATACAATTTATAATTACAATAAAAAAAACGACTTTCATTATACCACTATTCCTACTCAACAAAGTATGACACGTATTCAGAATCAGCAAGTTGTCTTTCATGAAATTTATCTTAACCAATAATAAAAGTGGCACAAAATCCAAAACCAAATCTGGCAACCACGTTTTGTACATTAACATAAAATTATCATTTTGTATAAAATGGGCATAACCTAACTTTTCTTAATGACTGACAGCATATTTACAGGGTGAAATTCGTCACCCTAACATGGTCTCCTATCTGGCAAATAAAAATTGAACGGTTTATAGTTACGGTGTGTACCTAGTCGCTGCAGACAATCTGTATAGTCACTGTACTTGTTGTAGTCAAGCAATAACTGACCCTTTTCTAAGGACTACCTTTATCCATGAAGTTCTTTTCCTTCCATTGCTTTTAAGTTCTGTATTTGAGAAAAAAAAATCTAGAAAAAATATAGGATTAATCACATTTTATATGGGTGGTCTTACCTGTTACAATATTCGTGCTGGAAATAATTCTTTAAAATACGTAGTACATAATGTGTCTCACTTTAAAAATAAATGAAAGCCACTCCTTTTTAAATTCGGCCAACAAAGGTTATTGTCATTATTGAGGTTATGTTACTACTCCGTCTACTAGCTAACAGCATTGCGTTAGAGCCGAACATTCTATTTTGCATGGGAAATTCAAAGCATACTGGATGTAATTCTTTTTAAGACACCCGGTGGTATGTTGCTAGCTTTAGAATGATATCTGAGACTTTCAAGTTTTGACAAAAAAAAATGTCATTGAGCATTTTTAAATTTTGCGACTTACGCTCAGTAACATTAAAATTATTGGAAAGAGACAGAGCAACTACTTGTATTGCTTTGCTAAGTACGTTACTTTAAAATAAACACTGCCCTTGGCCCACAACTCAGCTGTTCCAACGAGGTCTATAGAAAAGTTATTATTCTACTTAGGGCCGGTTCTACAATGCAAGTATATACCTGGAATAAGCTATCCGAGGTATAATTGTCATAGTTTTCTTTGTTACAATAGTCGTTTCTAGGGTATTTATTCCCCGGATAACTTTATCCTTGGATTGTAGAATCGGGCCTTAATGGTATTTTAGCGTCGGGTGTTTTGTCGACTACTGAACTGATTAACAAATAGTAGCTAGGTACAAATTAATTACTGGACACATTTTAATTTTAAGTTGTGTGTCAGTTAATGCTGCATTAATTGAGCACATTCATTAATAAGTAATTAAATGTCTGGATCTAGAATATGTATGAGGGTGTATCAAATATAAACGGGACTGATTTATTTTTAAATTTTCGCGGGGTTTGTGACCTTGAACGAATTGACGCGCAGATAGCCCGTACCGTCTGGGACGTGGGAGAACCGGCCGCGATTCGCTCGCGTCCCTTTAGTATGAAAAGAAACCATGAGCGAGAAAGACGTGCATATCTCCGTGGAGCAACGTATTATCATCAAGTTTTTGGCCAAAGAGGGGGTGAATCAACTGAAATTTTGCGGCGATTACAGGCATGGTTCGGGAAAAACACCCTGTCAAAAACCCGGGTGTTTGCGTGGCACAGATAATTTTCTGGTGGGCGTGAAAAGGTCCAGAACGAGAACCATGCTCGCCGCCCAAGGACAAGTGTGACCGAAGCCAACATTGCGGCTGTGCGAAATCTCATGTAGGGAAATTGGCGTATAAATCTCTGGGAAGTCGTTGAGGAACTGAAAATCAGTTACGGGAGTGTCTACCAGATCGTGACAGATGCCTTGGAAATGCGCAAAGTGTCCGCTAGATGGGTTCCCCGTCTGTTATCGGAGGATTACAAGCAACATCGATTGGAGATTTCGCAGCGACTCTTCAATCGATTCCAGCAGGAGGGTGGAAAACGCTGGAACATCCGCCATACAGTCCCGACTTATCCCCTTGTGACTTCCATCTTTTTCGATCCCTCAAAGAAGCGCTTGGAGGCCAACGTTTTGATGACAACGATGCAGTGTAAGCATTTGTACTTCAATGGCTACAAGAACGTCCGAAGAGTTTCTACGATGATGAAATAAAAAAAACTTCCAATCCGATGGGAAAAATGTATTCCTAGGACGGGAGACTATGTAGAAAAATAATATATTTGTCTAAGCTTGATTAAATAAAGTTAGAATTTTGTAGAAAACAAATACCGTTTATATTTGATACATCCTCGTATGTATAAGTTACAGATATATGCTTTTGAAATACGAAGATAGAAAAACTATAAACACAATTTGTTAGAAATTCTATTCTTCATTTGTAAAAGTAATCCATTTTCATTTTGAAATTTAAGAAAATAAACTTCTTATCTTTATGAGGTCGACGTTCATTGTTCGAAAAGCTCGCATTTCAAGGAAATTGCCAGTAAAATATAGAGGTGCTATCTAACGAGCTACGATTTACCAAGTGAGTAAGTAGTATCATAAACTAAAGTCATCCCTTTTTTAACAGAACAATGTGTATTTCGAATTCTTTAGAATATTTAGAAATAATTCATATTAGCCAACGTTTAGAAAAATAACCTAAGTAGAAGACCTAGTAAAAAGAGATTCTCGGAGGCCGTTATGATCAAGGTGGCCGTTGTGAACATGGACGTTTGGGGTCGTTATGATTGAGGTGGCCGTTGTGAACACACTTACTTGGTGGCCGTTATGATCACGGTGGCAGTTATAAAAACGCTACATCTTAGGTGGTCGTTGTGATATGAACCCTTAGTAACAGTTAAAATGAGTTCTTACTACCAAACTTTGTGCAATTAACGAGAAAAGTGTTAATCGAGTTAATTGAGGCCTTGCATTTGTAGTGATGGCTAATCTAATCATTTCAGTCAACATTGATAAGCATATATCTTTATCTTGCCTTATCGAACTGTCCATTTAAAATATCTATTAGTACGAACTTAACAACACAAACCTGAAACAATATGTTAAATCAGTGCCGCAAATGTTTCAAAAAATTAGTTATAATTCTTATTATAATTTTTTCAATGGCGCTGTATTTACGTTTTACAAGTTCTCGTTTCTCATTACGAAGTGGTTTTAGAAAGTTTAAAGTGTCCAATTTCATGCCTGACGACACTAAATTCGTGCTTTTCTGGTCACCATATTGGAATACATGGGACTACATGTATGGTTATGGGTATGAACCGTTTAAAAACTGCAATTATAGTAACTGTTTCGCTACATCTAATAGATCCTTGTTGCCTTTGGAACAATTCGACGCTCTCATTTTTCATGCTAGCTATAATAAGAAGAAACACGGTTCCCCTTGGATTCGATCGCCCCATCAAAGGTACATTTTCGCCAATTTCGAGGCCCCGGAGTATATCTGCCCTAACTTGAAGCAATATCGATCGTACTTCAATTGGACCTTGACTTATCGATTTGATTCTGATATCACAAGGCGGCATGGTCATATTTTCAAGCAAAAAACCAATTACAGCCTTCCGTCTGCTACAGTTTTAAAAAACAAAACTAACTTGGCTGCGTGGATGGTGTCTCACTGTGGCACTTCTGGTAAGAGAGAAGGACTAGTTAAAGAAATTCAGAAATTTGCTAAAGTTGATGTTTACGGTTCGTGTGGAACTCTAAAATGTGCAAAGAAGAAAGGAAATGGAAAAATTTCCTCGCCGGGATGTTATAATATGATCGAGGAAAAATATAAATTTTATTTTTCATTTGAAAATTCGTATTGTAAAGAATATGCAACAGAAAAACTGTATAAGATTCTTCAAAAGGATATAGTTCCTGTAGTGTATGGTTTTGGTGATTACAAACTATGTGCGCCTCCTAATTCGGTAATAAATGTGGAAGATTTTGATAGTGCGAAAGACGTTGTGAGCTATTTAAAATATTTAGAAACAAATGAAAAAGAATATTTAAAGTATTTCGAATGGAAGAAGGATTACACGGTTAAAGCATCAGTAGAACCAAGTGCTTGTCAAATGTGCGAGAAACTTAACGAACCCCTAAAAGAGTCAATATACCATGACTTACATACCTGGTGGTGGGGAGAAAAGAAGTCAAATTGCAAAAAAGGAAAATCATTGCCAAAAATTGTTATTAATTCCCTTCATTAAAATGATGGGCTGTGGGAAGCTCCTGTTATTATATTCCCTCAAATTATTTATAAATAAATATACACTGCTTGTGAGTGTTCATTTTAAATCATATATTAGCATTGTATGTACATTTTCAATTATTACGTGATTTGTTCATCTAATAGCTATTTAAGTAACAAGGAATGTAAGGACCTATTAACATTTGAGGTAGGCAAGTACAAGCCAAGACGAAGTCGCGGCTTGTTGCCTGCCGAAAATGTTAATAGGCGATACATTCTGAGTTATCTTATTATATTTTTCCCGCTGCTATCGAAATTTTCCTAGATTTTTGAAAAAATCGTTTAGTTGGTCACCTGTCACCAGGATTAGTTTTCGTGAGTCGTGTTACCTGTGAGTGTCACATGTCACATAAACGCTTGCAATTTATAAACAAAACGTCTAAATCTGCATCTTGCTTTGCTAATTTTATTATCCTAGGAACTGAATAATAATATTAAGTTCCGTTGTCAAGAAAAAGCAGCAATCAAATATAATCACCGACTTACACGTTTTGTTACTAAGGCTGTATCACTGACTTACATGATCAGCAGCGGGAAAAAGCTATTAACTTAGTTACTGAAATAACTTAGCCTTTATTTGGAAAAGAAATTCAAACACAATATAATTACCTTATAAAGTTGTTTTATTTTTTATTTTTTTATCATAAGATTGTTTTCCCGCTGCTGATCATGTAAGTCAGTGATACAGCCTTAGTAACAAAACGTGTAAGTCGGTGATTATATTTGTTTGCTGCCTTTTCTTGACAACGAAACTTAATATTATTATTAAGTTTCTAGGATAATAAAGTTAGCAAAGCAAGATGCAGATTGAGACGTTTTGTTTATAAATTGCAAGTGTTGATGTGACATGTGACACTCATAGGTAACACGACTCACGAAAATTAATCCTGGTGATAGGTGACAAACCAAACGATTTTTTAAAAAATCTAGGAACATTTCGATAAGCAGCGGGAAAAATATAATAAGATAACCCGGAATGTATCGCCTATTAACATTTTCGGCAGGCAACAAGCCGCGACTTCGTCTTGGCTTGTACTTGTCTACCTCAAATGTTAATAGGTCCTTACATTCCTTGTGACTTAAATAGCTATTATTGGCCATCGATAGCAAGCCTAATATCTCTTTTATTGCTCGAGCGGCTATAAAGTTGCTAATCCGTACAGTAAACAATACAGCAACAACAATCTACATAGAAACCATAGCACACCAAAAATTCACAACCTGTGCCTCTGTCCAAAATACTGAATCCTTGAACTTTGTCCATTTCGAGAACCAAAATAAAATGAAACGTATGTACCAGGTGCATAATCAAGCTTACAGCCATCGGGAATTTTAAATTACTCCGCATCGTGCTTTAAATATTTCCTCGTGTTATAATATACCGAGTGACTATAAATGATTGACATTTTTTTTCTTAGGTTGGCACTGTTTATGTTGGTAGCACTGTAAGTCTATGTCAAATTCGAGGTTAGCAGGTTAGGTTTTGCGTCAGTTTTGACATAGAATGACGCAAAACCTAACCTGCGAACATTGAATTTGACATAGACTTACAGTGCCACCAACATAAACAGTGCCAACCTAAGAAAAAAATATTCAATCATTTATAGTCACCCGGTAGAAGTCGGTTACGCCCTTAATGCATACATAACTAATAAAGTTTGAAGCTTGGGAAACATATTCCATATGCAGGGTGTATTAAAACACTATTCCAGAGACTTCTTCTCTAGGTTTTATTACATCTAACCCCGTATGGATAATGTGACCATACGGTTATATTGATTTCAACCATTTCTCTTTTTAAAGTCTGCGTTTTTAACCCAAATTTGACAATGTTTCCGTTTGTTCACAACCATAATATTTGGCAATGAAGCACAGCAACATCTACAAATACATTTTATACGTTTATTTGGCAATGTTGGTGGAATAGTTGCAGCTGTTATTACTAGTACAGTGTATTTCTGAAATTGGCATATATTGTTGGTTAGTAAAAACAGTTAAAATATACAGGGTGTCCCAAAAAGAATGGGACACCGATTAGTCATAGATTCCTTAGGTTACAATAAGTCGATTAAACCTAATATACCTTAGTACAAAGTCTCTCCAGTAAGAAGTTATGGGGCCTTAAAGTTAAATTTTCTATTTTTATACTTTTTGTAAATGTAAAAATATCGACTTCAATGTTGGTACACTTGCTTACTGTTATATACTGCACTAATGCAAACATTTTAATAAACTAGATTTGACTGTAAGAGTCACTTTACCTACCTTTCAAAACTTCTTTTAGCTGTAACTTTGTTATCTGTTACTTTTTTTTTAATTTTAGGTTCTTATCCGAAAGAGAATTAAAAAGCGTAAAAATAAAGTGCTCTTAGTTCATATGCGTGAAAGCAAACGTTATGTAAATCCAATACTTCCTTTATTGTAAAAGGAAGTAAAAATATGAATGCCACGTTTCTTTAAACACATGTTGAGCCAGAAATATTTTTTACGTAAAATTATTTTTTCTTTCATAATACGATACATACATTGTATTTAAAAACATTTAAAGAAATCATCGGTGTTGTTATAGACTATTTACCAAATTAAATTGAATATATTGTTAAGAGCTTTATTACCGCAGTCAGTGCGGTAATGGATAGATATTACCGCACTCAGTGCGGTTATTTTTTTACAAAATGAAGGATACATTAAACAAGAATTTATTGATGAAGATAAAATATTGAACAATACACGGTTGTTTATGGCTTATGGCCGTTAAAATTTAACAGCCACGGCCGTTATAACCGTTGCTACACTACCATATTTTGTGTATTGTTGTAATTTATTTGAAAACGAATTTGTAAACATCCGTTATTAAATTACGTATCGGACTCAGGTTACTAGTAAGTTATATTTATATAATTTATATTATTTATATTTATATTAAAATCACATATCTGGCCATTTTTAGTAAATATTGTTGTAATAATGATTGAATAAATATGTATGTTTATGAGTAGTAAGTAATATGTTTTTATCGGTTTCAGGATATTAAGCCTTTGTTTACATATAAAAAGGTAGGCTGGTAACTAGGTCATAACTTATCTGTAGCGCAAAGGAATATTACCCTACATGGCAACCATAACCATATAGCAACCGATAAACTATTGAACAAATCACGGATGTTATGAATCATAACAACCTTAGAAATTTTAAAATCCTCGCTCTACGAGCTCGGATTTCAAAACATCTGCGGCAGTTATGATACTCATAACATTCCTAGATATGTTAATAGCTATTACTGTGTTAGTAGTAGTTCGAACTGTAGTTGTTCGCTTTGGTTGCTTGGTGACTAATTACATTTTCACATCTCTAAATCAAAATAAAGGCTTAGAAACAATTCTGTGTATTAGGTTAAGGACCCAGAAGCGTGTAGAAGTCTTACACAGTGTTGCCAACTCTTGATTTTTTCCGTAATAGAAATTTAAAAAAAAAGGTAATAGATTTGGAAGTTTGGGTAATAGACTAATAATAATTTAAACTCTGGTCAAATTCCTCAAAATTGCGTTTTTAGGTTAGATATGACTTTTGAACTCGGTGTTTAACATTTCTAGACTAAATAGGGAAAGCTACATATATAATAGAGATCATTATTTACATAAGAGTGGGTAAATTTTCACAAGCATACTGGTCTACCATGCCATGTCCAACAAAGCTTAATAAATTGCACAAGTACACAATGATAGTCATAGTGTAAAATTGGCACCTTATTACAAAAAGTAAGTAACATAAATATTCATACAATCAGTTAATATTTTAACAAAAGAAAACTACTAAATACAGGCTTTATTTCAACATCACAGAAAAAAAACTTAAAAATTATTTTGCCTTTTGTAAAAAGTAACTATAATGACAGACTACACAGTTAAAGACGTTTATTTTTTCAATAATATATTATGCAGGGTGTCCTGTATCCAACTGACACACGTGTGAAGGTTATAAACAACGTTGAAACATATAATTTTTTTCTTTTAAATCCCTCGCCGCCGAGTTATACCCTCCTAAGGAGAATGGTTATATTAAAACTTTTTAATGAACAAGAATTTGATTATGCAAAAATATGCACCTACTAGAAAGCCTGAGTTATTCAAAATCTTTCTTAACTCTATAAGTGTTTTGTTGAACTCATATTAAAAAATAAAATACTTTATTATGTAAACGGCACAGTTATTTAGCAAAATGTGGCAAAATGTTGTTCATAAAAATGTATTTCATTTTTTATACGAAAAATATTAGTTGCACAAAAAAAACTAAGAGCTTTTAGATAAATCAGGCTTTCCATTATATTTTTTTATAATCAAATTCATATCCATGAAAAAGTTCTACTAAAAACGTTTATAAGGGTTGTTAATTTCAACCCCTTAGTCATACGTAAAATTAAAAAGCATTTCATAAAGAAGTATGTTAATGGTGAACATATCCGCTAATTTTCAAGGGTAATATCACAAGAGGTGAAAATTTTTTGAGAATGTTTTCTTTCACATGCAAATTATTGTTTGAATTTCGCGAAACCAAAACTGCGTTAAAAATTCCGCGAGACCACAGGTCCAGTGGAATTTGAGCAGTTTTTGTTGAGAGAAATTTGCAATAATTTGCATGTTAACGAAAAAAATTCTTACATATAATCTCATAAGAGCTCGGGCAAATAAGGACGTTGTTGGAATGCACGAAAAATAATTTCCCGATATGAATAATTAATGCTCGAATGCAGATTCGGTAAGAAAATCATAACGACACAAACCCTAAAAAGAAGTAATCCATGCTTACAAAAAATATCCAAGAATTTTTGTTTTTGTCTTCGTTACGGCTCGTGAACTAATTTTCTATTGGTCATTAATGAGTGTCCTACGATTTTCTTAAAAATATATACCTTGAATGGTATTTGGAAAGATTATTCAACAATATAAATATATTACTTTTACCGTGTTCGACAGCACACATTTTTAACTTTTTCCACTATTAATTCAATACTGGAGCTTCCAACACGACTATCATGAGTTTTTAGAACGATGCCGATTTGAAAACTTCACTTTGACGTTTTGGCCAAATGTCAGTCAAAGGCTACTCACTAAATGGAAATCATTGAAACCAATCGGGCTCGGGTAAAAACACTGCAAGTGCAACATTAGGTGTTTTCAAATACAGTCAATTTTGATTGGCCGTTTCTGATAAATTGAACAATTTTCATTGGTTCGTTCATTATAGTGTTGAATAGTCACTTTAATACCATTTCCTAGGTTTCAGCAAAATGATAAAAACCTAACTTGAATCCTCCTCCTTAGAATGTTGCAACTCGGCGGAAAGGGATTTAAAAGAAAATTTATATAAAGACAATGTATGTTTCAACATCCTCTATAACCCCAGAAGTTTGTTGGTCCAATTACAGAACACCCTGTAGATTAGGTTACGGATAACTTAAACATATAACATTAATAACAAAACTAAATAAACACATTTCTAGGAACAAGTAAAAATGTATACTTTAAATATAAAAAAATGCCTCCATAGTAAATGTGTAAACCACTAAAATAAAAAAAAAATCACCTTCAGCTGTTTGATCCATAAGTTGCTCTTCAATCTTATTATTATTATTAACTTTCCACCACTTCTGTTTTAATAAACTGTCACTTGGCTTCCAGTCGAAACAAGTGCTTCCTCTAAGCAACCCTTTGCTGCTTAATACTAGTAAAGCATCACAAGTTTTTATATAATTAATACGAAGGTAGCTGGCTGTTGTTAAAATGTTCAACTATTAAGGATATTTGCAGCTAAATATTTGGTGAAAATTCCATCTTGAGTTAAAGAATTGGTCAAACATGTAATTGTAGAAATATATTTCAACACTTCTGTGTCTTCTTCAGTCTACATGGTTTAAAACTAATAACATATTAAAATCTGTAAGTAAAAAATAAGTTAGTGAACAAACAAACTTTCTCAATTTTCTTTTTACCTTGCAAATTTAAAAAGTAGTTACAGCAGTAAAATTAGTACAATTTTTTTCCTATTCCTATTATGAATATCGCTAATTGAGAAGAACAATAAGGTCTTTGAGTACTTTGAATAAATATCTGTAATTTAAATGCATTAAGAACATTTGATAAAAGTAAAGTAAAATTATATAATTTACCTAGTGTTAAGTTAAAAGGTCCAAAACTAAAGGAATCTTTCCAAAGTAGAACAATGAAAACCACATCTAAAGCTCCATGTTTAAATATTTGGCTAAACTTCAATATAGCGTTCCCAGTCTTCACACATACGTGAATCTTTTGGTCTGGGAGCTATAATTTCAGGTTAGCTGCAGTATAAGATTTGCGTGTACGTAGTACACAATGTTCTATCGTTTGTGTGAAAACCCCTCTTTTCGGGGGTTTTCTGCGCTTGCGCGGCAAACGTCAAACCCAGTGGGGACGCTGTACTGAAGTTTTCCCAAATATTTCAAGGATAAATGTTGATAAATTTGTGAGAGCTGAATTATTTGATATATCTGGAAATTAAAAAATTACTCAACAGGTTATAAAGCATGTAAAATTAAGTATCCGAAACAACCCTTACCTATGGCTATTTAGAGACTCCATTTTGACGTCTACAAAACTGGTGCATTATTAGCGTTTTTTGTGGAAAATATCTGTAATAAATCGATAAAAATTGAAATAGTAAATAGATTGCATTGTTAATTCTACTTACAATCGGATTCATTGCAATAAATAAAAAAATTGTTAGCAAAATGCTGTGGACATATTTTGCAAAGCGTCTTGGAGGAAAAGTTTAATACAAATGACAGATAAATTGTGTTCGTCATTCAATTTTTTGCACACACAAACGGTTTCCAAAATTACAAATCCCATAAGACACATCATTTTTATTAAGTTAATTTCTATTTATAATAATAAAATTTAATATAATTTACATTAATTTAAAGAAAAATTAAAATACTGATGATTAATTAACAAGTAATGCAAAAAATACAATGAAAAATGAATTAAAATAAGTTGTGATAAATTATATTTAATTTTTCTGTCAGTTCTATAGTTAATTGCTTTGGGTCTTTTTTTCAATCATTTCATATATCAAGCATTTATGTAAGTTATTTTCTTTATATAAAATTTTTGGTGAAGAAAAATTAAAATTCCTTAGTTTTTCAACTGCGTGATCTGATAAATCAGCGTTTGGTTTATTTGGAGAGGTAATTTTTATTTTATAAGAGTTTTTGTGTTGATCCAATCTTTTAATTAATTTTTGTTTTGTTTGGCCAATGTAATTGGTATCGCAATTGTGGCAATTTATTTGGTAATAAATCGTTTTAATGTAACCTGCAAAATGCAATAACGAAAATAAGTACCTAAACAAAATAAACTTTATAATAAATTTACTATAAAGTGTATATTTTTTGGCAAATATTTCAAATTTCCAATATTTTTCATCCTTGGATTTTGTCAATTTAAAAAAATTATAAAATAAAACTCAAAATTATAGATTAAAAATCTGACGCTGTATATGTGTGACACCCCCATTTATATGTTTTAGGCAAAATCGAGAATATGCTTTATTATTATTATTATTGGTGAGCCATTGATATTTATTCTCCCATGCCGGTGGCCGTAGGGGGCACGGCTGTCGGTTGCTTTCCTAACTGCAAAAACCTGAAACAGAATTATAATTAATAACAAAGGAAGCAGCTATAATATTATATTATTGAAATGATAAACACTTACTTGTCCATTCTACAATCCCATCTTTTTACAGAACACAACTTCAAACATTCACACTTAACCATAATACAGTGACCCTGGCCGAGCTTCGTAGTCGGGGGAAGCACTGGGCACATCAGACACCAGAAGTCAGCTAAAGCTGAGAACAGCACAAAACATATGTAAGGAGAGGGCATGAATAATAGATAAGAGAAGATGCATTAATACGCATATGAACCGTTACCGGCTGCCGAAGTATGGCGTCGACCGGTAAAATTAAAGATGTTGAAATAACTACCCAATTGTGAATATGGTCGAAAAATAAATATTTTTTATCAGTATAATCGAACAAATACGTACATATCTTATTTTTTGAATAGTAATAGAAATTGCAAGACGTAATAGATTTTGCTTCGAGAGTAATAGCGTAATAGGCACGGGCATAAAGTAATAAATCCGTTACTATAGTACCTAATAGCGTTGGCAACACTGGTCTGACAGTGAAAACAGTTTTGAGAAGCGAAGCGATTAGGCATCGCGAGTGGAAAATTCCTAACGGTCGTTGTGGAAAGAAGCGTCGTGCATAGTGGTAGAAGCCGTGAGTCTACGCGAAAAAAGTGTGGTGCGTCGTGATAAAAATCAACAGAAGAATTAAGTGCTAAAGGTGAAACAATGGATTTTTTCGCATTTTGTGTAATAATGTGCTATTTTACTAAATTCAAAATCGATTAATAAAGTGGCACTTTGGAGCATAGAAATGTCACTTTACTATATGGTAATGTCACTGTCAAATTCGAGGTTAGCAGGTTAGGTTTTGTGTCAGTTTGTGTAAAATTCGAGGTTAGCAGGTTAGGTTTTGTGTCAGTTTGTGTCAAAACTGACGGAAAACCTAACCTGCTAACCTCGAATTTGACATAGACTTACAGTGCCACCAACATATTATTGATAGGTTTGAATTTCCACAGCCGCCTTTTTTAGTGGACATGTGGTATAATGCTTTTATATAAATGATTATTAATAAATGAAGGACTTGAAGTCTTCCCTACGAATTTATTTGCTTACAAACGGTTGAAAAGGATATAATGTATGTACGTGACTAGTTTCGACAAATTGTCATCATCAGACGTAACATTATTAAAAGGCTAAGGGTAACAATGGTTAGCTTAGACGAATAATTGCAAGTAAAATTTGGGGCCTGAAGGGCAAGTTACAAATTGACGAAGTTAACGAAGACTCTTTTATAAAGCAGCGGTGGGATTCACCTTTGTGACTTCCGCTCGGTTTTGTGTCACTAAGTGCCAACAACTGGTAATTGTTAGTTTTGTGAAAAGTAAGCGTAAACAAAATTTTGGATGCCTATCTGATACTACTAGAAACTAGCAATGACAAGAATTGTGTATGTATCCTAACCTGATTGTATCGATTGCATAATTCGATTGTAAATTGTAAGGGATACAGACAGAACTTTCAAAGACCAAGTGCTAGCCGAAAGTTTTAAAGTTTTGTTTAGGTCGCGCGGGTTTATTTATGGCAATAACTCATACACGCAGAACGGTCCCTCGCATACATGATTGGTTTTAACTGACCCAACCCCTAAATCACATACCATCGGTTTTAAGTGACACCTAAATGTTTGACTTCAAACGAATCTCCGAATTTTTGTTAATCTGTGACTTCTTAATTTGTGCTAGAACTAGTGTTTACATTGACTGACGCATCAATTGACAGCAGTAATTTTGAACTCTCGGAATCTTACGTGTGCATATATGTTTTCTTGTTATTATTTCTGGAAATGGTACGCTCACGGATGCGGTCCTCGAGCAGTTCTTCTGCCTCCAGCAGCACTGATGATTACGACTACAAACGCGCAAAAACCGCTAGGAAACGTTTGCGGTTAACTAGAGTAAGATCGCATAATGACACCGATGAATCTAATTTAGATGGGCCATCTACAAGTGCGGGTCGTTTTACCCCACCTTTGCAGCCGCCGATTGATCACGTCAAACGTTTGGAATCCCTTGTGGAAAAGTTAATTTAACAGGCTCATTCAAGCACAAGATCTCTAAGGGTTTATGCTAAACCTGAATGCATCTCCGAATTTACGCCGGGTAATTCAAACCTCACCCTTACCAAGTGAATAGCTAAATTCGAACAATTAGCAGAAGTAAACGTCACGAACCAACGATGCTCTTTCACATGCAGAGCCGACTAAAAGTGGTTTAGGTCGCAAATGGTATAACAACTTGCCGTAGTATCAAATTACGTGAAAGCAATGAAGGTCATTGATACCAGGACTACGCAAAAGCGTTAAGAAACCTCCTCGCCAGATACGAGTTACCAAACAAATCCTGTGAGCAATATTATTTTAATAAGATGGCACTCGTTAGTGCCTGCGACATTACAGGAAAAGAGCACTGTTTTGCGTCATAGATGGAATTAAAGATGCAAGCACGCAAGGCAGTGTGGTTGCGGGCAGATATAAAACCCCAGAAGCCTTGCACGCTCAATTTTTATCATCCTTAAGACCTGAGTTCGCCCAGATGTCAGACCGTTTTAGGACAAAGCATTTCCAGTTCAAATTTTACAAAGTAAAAAAGTACAAGCTGATGCAGATAGGAATAAACAAATCTAAGTGACGCTGTTACAACTGCAGAGGAATTGGCCATTTCGAACTGCAAACGACTGGGACACCTTGAAAAAGACTGCAGACGAAAGCATCTCGCTCATCATCTAGTACAGCATTGGAACGACACCGCAAATAAATGCTATTTCTTCGAGTGCTGGGTGAAAGGAAAGCCTACGCACTCGTATGTGAATTCTGGGTGTGGTGCCGTTCTAATTACGATATGTGGGTATGTTGGAGCAGCTGTGAATGTCGTCGGACAAGCCGAAATCTTGTTAAAGGTAGATCAAGAAGAAAGCCAAGTGGAAGCACTCATTGTTCCTGATGCGGTTCAACATGTAACAGTCATAGTTGGGCACACCTTCCTGAATCAATCCCAAGTTCCGATGTTGATTTCTGGTAAAAAAGTTCGTCTATTGTCTGCCAGCGATGACCTGACGCAAGCTTAGCAAGGCCCACACAAGAAAATACCATTATGGGCAAAGGAAGGTGCCAACATACGGTCCAAAACTACTACTGCTGTTGCAGTGACATCCCGTGGTGTTATGAACGAAGATGTCTATGTGCAAGCTGGTGTACGTTTACAAACGGGAAGGCATTATTACGTAAACGACTGCTTAACTAAATCAGAGAATGATGATAACAAATTTCTCGCAACAGCCGCTACAAGTACTGATAAAATCCTAGTTAGAAGTGTAAAGTCAATTCATTTCTAAGATAGAGCACTTGTAAAACATTGCACGCGCTGTTCACGTGATCGCTGCATTGAACAGGGCAGTATCAGCTCCACATGACGAACGGGCTCCCACATTCCTGTCAAAATTGTCTACGCCATCGAGACCTTTCTTACAATTCTGATTGTTTTTGACGCCAATATCGCAAACAACATCCGCATTATTTTCCAGCATTTCCGCTGTATATACATTCAAAAGCAGATTTTTTCCTTGAGTACTCAAGTGACTCTCTTTGTTTCGTTTTTGTGGGGGACTAGGACGTATCACATTTGCAACAAGTTTGTTATGAGTATCCGTGCTCGACATATTATCAAAACGTCCTAATTCACCCTATCGCAAGCTCAACTGCAACCTATATTTTGACGCGCTCTATCTTGGAAATGAATAGACAGTAGTCTATTTCGAATATAATAGCTTCAAACCAGCTATAACCATTTTATCCACTTCTATAACAAGTGACACTTTGACAGAAAAAGATATGACCTATAACGGTAAGCTAACTCCCGAACAAACAAAACAATTAATTGATTTAGTAAACGAATTTCGTTGTTTTGCTTAAAGTACTATAGAGCTAGGAAAAACTGATGTGTTAAAAATGCCTATCAACCTAACTGACAAAACGCCTTATCGTTTAGCCTACACTGAACGAAAAATTGTCCAGGGCATAGTTGATGATTTGTTACATAATAACATTATTCGCGAGTCCGATTCACCGTATTACAGTCCCATTCTTCTTGTTAAAAAGAAAAATGGCGAGCAAAGAATATGTTTTTTCACAAATCTAGACCTTGCTAGTGGTTATCACCAGATAGAATTAAAGGAATCAGCGATTTCCAAAACTGCCTTCGTAACTCCAGATGGGTATTACGAGTATAAAAAGTCCGTTTTGGCCTCTGTAACGCCGCCACGGTTTGCCAACGAATAACTAACAAGGTCATTGGCAATTTGAGGTATATAAACGCCATTGCATATATGGATGATGTTCTGTTGCCATCTGACGCTTTTGAATCTAACATGCAACTTTTGAAAGCTGTCCTAGAGTCAATAAGAGCAGTTGGTTTAACTTTACGACTGTCGAAATGCCAATTCTTCTTGCAAAAGATGGAATACTTAGGGCATGAGAAAAGTTTAGAAGTTCTTAAGGCAGCTAGTAGCAAAACTTAGGCCGTATTAAAATTCCCCACTCCGTGCGATGTATATGGAATCCGACAATACCTTGGACTGTACAGCTATTTTAGAAAATACATTAAACATTTTGCCATAATTGCAAGACCATTCAGAGTTTTAAAGAATAACTAGCGACGTTAAAAGCACTCCGCTTTGCGTCGTGCTCTTAAACTCGTCGCACGTGTTTTAAAGGCGTACTTATACACTAGTATCATAATATATTATTTTACGGTCATACACTCACCACCCTTTAAATACACAGGTATTTTTGTACTAATTACACGCAAATCTTAAACTGCAGCTAACTAAATTCGCACCTTTACGGCAGCCAAGATTGGATCTGGCATGAGAAGCTCGTGTTCTGCCTCAATTGTCTGAACATTTTGCAGAACCACAGACAAACTGAAAATCAGATTATCAAGCACATGGACTTAAGCACCAGTGGGCTATATTGGAGTTTAGCGTGATTTTGCTTAATTTAGAATGCTACACACAGTTGCATTCGAAATCTAGCATTATACAAAAATGTTTGACCAACCCCTTCAATGGTGGCTGTTTTACTTAATTTACCGTTAATATCTTTTATATTGATAAACACTTTTACTGTTAACGTGGCATTTTATTACGCTTTACCGAAGTGCCAATTTGACTATCCCGGCGACCTTAATTTTGACGTTAGGTATATTTTGTAACTAAATTGTTGTACACTTTTAAAATGATATAAATGCATAGCCTGCTCTGAATCATAAAGCAAAAAAACATATTATAACTTAGAAAATCTTACGACACTCATTAATGACCAATAGAAAAATTAGTTCACGACCCGTAACCAAGCCAACAACAAAATTTCTTGGAAATTTTTTGTAGGTATGGATTGCTTCTTTTTAAGGTTTGTGTCGTTACGATTTTCTTACCGAATCTGCATTCGAGCATTAATTCATATTCGGAAATTATTTTTCGTGCAACCAACGACGTCCTAATTTGCCCTCGCGTCCCGCTCGTGCAAATTAATACGACGTTGTTGGAATGCACTCAAAAAAATTTCCGGAAAGAATTAATGCTCTTGTGAGATTATATGTGATAATTCATTCGCCTCGGCCACAAAATATTCCTCGTCCGTTATATGCTCAATATAAGCCTAATATCGTTATAGTTTATCACATAACAAGCTGCGAAAGTGGCATATATCGTGCTAGTATATTAGAGAAACGACTCAGAGAAGGCGAGTGATTTAAAACACGAGCGTACGATACACTTTCGAGGTTATGTACGCAATTTTTTCAACGACCACAAAAAACACACATTTTTGTAATTTAAGAATGACAGCTCTATTGTGACAACTGACAATGTCAGTAGATTGTCAGTAGTATTTAGGTTAAAATTACATATTTTTAGTAGTTTTTGGTTAAAATGATATACTTTTTAATTTGACACTTTAAGAAAGAATAGTATTATTTAACAAGCATATAATGTAGGCTATATTACACGAGGATGAAATTTACACACGAGCCGAAGGCGAGTGTTGTAAGTGTAATACAGCCATTATATGCGTGTCAAATACAATATTTTATCTACAACTATATATATATATAGTTGGTGACACTGCAAGTCTATGTTAAATTCGTGGTTAACAGGTTAGGTTTTGCTTCAGTTTATGTCAAATTCGAGGTTAGCAGGTTAGGTTTTGCGTCAGTTTTGACCGAGACTGACGCAAAACCTAACCTGCTAACCTCGACGTTAATATCATTTATTGACAATGTAGCCCACTAATTTAACAAAATACCCTGTGGAATATGAAATTTCATATTCCACTAGTGTAATATGAGCCGCTTTTTGTATTTAGAGTTGGATATATAATTTACTTATATTTGACAGTTGTAAATAAAAATATTTAAAAAATCTTCTCTATTTTTTATGTAGTTAACGTTGATAGAATATGTCCTCAACTTTCATGACCACCCTGTAGGTATTAGATTTAGTAACTTATGCAGTGTTTTTTATGATGAAAGAAATTAACTAAGATTCAACTCCAACATGTTCATTATTAACTGAATTTGAATTTTGAACTTAAAAAGGTGCCTGCCCGCGTAGTTGTATTTTACAATAAAACGTCGCGTCGTCTTGATAATGTCATAATCAGTGAAAGACAAATATTACAACTTTTCCTCCAATGTTTGACCTGATAAGCTGAAATTACAGTTAATCAATGTGTAAATAAATTCTTCAATGGAATTATTGCTGTGAGCTGTGATAAAATATAATATCAGGAGAAATCCATTATAAAATTAAAGAGAAGTGGCCAAGATAAAATCAAGGAAAGTTATTTGTTATTAAGTGAAACCATGGTATAGTAAAACAAAGTACTATAGATCCAGCCAAAGATGAGCCCTGCGCCATCTTACTCGAAGTTAGCACAGAAATCGCTTTTTTTTATTCGTCACTCTTCATTATTTACGAGTGCGATAAGGATAGCATAACATTAGCACGTCCCTGGGTTTTTGGGAGTGGATTTGACTAGCGCGGTATGGGTCTATAAAATACAGTGTTACCCACGTTAATAAATAATAAGCCCATAGATTAAATAAAGATATTATCAGTAAACAGTAAATAAAGTAGATACATCAGAAAAATTATTTTGAAAAGATTGGGTGTGATTATTTCAGTAATTACAGATAAATTACATTAATTTTACGAACAATGTAAGATCTTTTACTGAGTTTTGTAAAAAAATCCGGAAGTATAGGCAACGTTGTATGCGTTCACAAACATATGATGAACATCTGACTTGTCCTTCACATTTTTCGAGGTTAGTTCACGTGCAAACGTGTTTTGACTGTTTTGGCTAACAATAAGCAGCAGTTTCTTTCAGAATTGAGAAAACGTGGTACTGTCATATATATAATACACATATATTGCTAGTAGGGCCTGGAAACGTCAGAAAACATTACGGCGCCGACATAGTCTCACTTAGAGTATAACGCTTCTCGTGCGCATGCGTGAGAATTCGAACTCCGCCTTTAGGTTATCAGGTTAGGTTTTCCGTCAGTTATGACACAAAGTGACGCAAATCCTAACCTGCTAACCTCGAATTTGACATTGACGTACAGTGTCACCAACATATTATTCATACGTTGAATTTCCACAGCCCGCTGAAGAACAGTTTTTTTTTTCTCTTGATATTTGTTATAGTGGTTTTGACAGATGTTGACAGTGACATATAGTTTAGCTTTGCATTTTAAAAATTCGTTGTTTTTCATAACGAACATTGCGAACAAGTTATACTGTCTTTTTTTTCACTGCTACAAATTACTTTGCGGAAGAGTTTAGCTGCTGGAAACGGGTGGTGAACTCTAAGCTAAAATGTCGACCGCCTTGCCCAGAAAGTCAAAAGAGCTTGTTGCCGCTTTAATAAGATATTTTGAACGAGAATGAGACAACGGTGGTCCACTTATACCGTTAACTGCTGTGAGAGAAGTAAGTAATTTACATCTGTAATATACTTACTTACTTAATCCTAGGACCTTTCTACCCTTGCGGGTGTATGGTCAGGGAGTGAGTAGGGTTTTATTATGTCTTCGGTATCTTTATCAATTTCCGTTCCCATTCTTGCCTATTTTGTACTCTATGCCTCCCTTAAAGGCTGCATTCTTAACTTCTTCCCTCCACGAATTTTTCGGCCTTCCTTTCGTTTTCTTTTTATGTGTGCGTGCTTCAAATATTCTTCTCACCGTCTTATCTTCTACCATTCTCATTACATGCCCTAACCATCTAAACTGCCCTTCTTCTACCGTATCATAATTCGTAATATAATGACCAACTACATTAATCGAAACTTTCTAATGTTTTGGTGTTACAGAGAGTTGCCAATGCTTTAAATTTAAGCATACCAACAGTCTGTTCTATTTCGCAGACCTGCAAATCTGGTGAACTTCTGCGTAGCCCTAAAAAACAAAAAACCGAGACAGACCTGTAAGTGATGTCGATGATTTCGATCAGGTTGCGATTCGTAATGGTGTATACACCATGGTTCAAAATAGTAAGTTGGTGTTACTCTAATGATAAAAATGTAAAAAGTATTAGAATTTTGGGTTGTTACAAAGTTTGCCGTTTTTAGAGCAATACATTACCCAAAAAACACTTTCGCAAGTTTTAAGAGAAAAAGATATCTTTCATGGTTCAATTAGTTCGTTGAGAAAAATTCTTCACAACATTGGTTTTCGTTATAAGAAAGATGACCCTCGCAGAGGATTAATGGAATTACCCAATATTGCATTATCTAGAGTTCGTTTTCTGCGACAGTATGTGAAAAATTTGCAATCTGAAAGTGGGCGCCTATGTGTATTTTTAGATGAAACTTGGATGTTTGAAAATGGAACAATTTGCAAATCATGGCAAGATGACGATGTAAGAAGCGTACGAAAAATTAAACCAGAAGGACGCAGGTAAATGAGTTACTAACAACTATGTAATTCATGCTTGAATTGTTATAGATATATAGTACTTCATGCAGGAAGCAGTGAAGGTTTTATTCCTGAAGCATCATTAATTTTTGCTTCAAAAACCAAAGATGCTGACTACCATGGTGAAATGAACAAAGAAAATTTTCTAAAGTGGTTTAGCGAGCGATTATTGCCAAAATTGGAAGAACCTTCTATTATTATTATGGATAATGCGAGTTACTACAGTAGTTTAATAGAAAAATTGCCAAACTCTTCCTGGAAAAAGGCAGAAATACAAAATTGGCTGCAAAAAAGAAATTTAGAATTTCCAGACAATGCTTTAAAACTCAATTTACTGGAAACTGTTGCACGGTTAGTTTTGCTTATTATTTATGAACTAGCAACCAGTGAGACAAATGTCTCATTTAATAAAACAAAAAAAAACCGTTTTTCAAATAGAACGCGTATTAAATAAAAACAATAATATTTTTTTAAATCACTTGATTGAAATTCGGTTCCTGACCTGACATGACCATTCCAAACATATAACTTTCATAACTTTTTTCTCTATCTCTTACGGTTTGGCTGCTGAAACAGCGTCCCGGACACACAAAACAGCTTCCCATACAAGCCTATTATATATATGGTGGATTAGTTAGAAATATTATTTTACATTTTATAGCACTACATTTTTTCATAGTAGTAATTCTTGACATCTTTGTAGCAATAAGCCTGAAAAAATTTATGCTATTGATCAAATGGCCCTTGAGCATAGACATATGGTTTTGAAACTCCCTCCATACCACTGCCAATTTAACCCAATAGAAAACATTTGGGGAATTTGTAAACAATATTACAACAAACACATTGGGGAAGAAGGTTATGGCAGGGAAAAATGCCTACAAATGTGGCAGAAAGCACTGGCAACAGTTATACCTGATATGTGGAAAGCTACTGTAGAAAAAACAAATAAAACTATTGTCGATTGGTGGCATAGGGAGGTTGGTTTCGATCGAGAGGATCAAACACCTGTAATAGTCGACCTCGAGGATAATTCAGATGATAGTGACGTTGAATTTGAATCGGAATAAACCAACCGCTAAAACAGCAATGTTTTTCCCCTTAATATCGAAAAGCTTCTTTTAAATTAAATTCATTAATAATATGTAAATCCATGTTTAGCCTGAAGAAGTGTCTAGATATTAAAGAATGAAACGTTGCAAATATCTGTCTTATTCCAGTAATTGTTAATACTATACTAATGTTGTATTTTTAACTCATTGTTTTTCTTAACTACTTGCGTTTATTGTTTTACACTCTCTAAACTTGTGTCTGTATTAAGTTATATTTATGATCTTCTTTATTGGATTTGTGTTGTCTATAAAATTTAATGTTTTAGTTAGAACTACAGATCTAAGAGATAGAGTGACAAGGTCAACATGACACACACACACTCGGCTCACACAATGGTTGCTGTGCAAGCACAAAAGGCCCGCTCCAACTTTGTATCTCGAATCCGGGGCAAGTTGAGCATTCTACCGCCAGATGCAAGCACATAAAGCACCAGCCTCGACACCGCAAGGTAAAGCGAGGTTATCGATCATACATACATATATACATAGTTATTTTAAAATGATAATGAAATTATTTATTTGATTTAGTTGTTAAAATACTGCGCAATTCCAATTATTATTCTTTGTTAAAATATGTAAATTATTTTACTATTATAGTCAATTTATTCTTTATTTTATGTGGTACTCAATACAATGTTTTTATTAAAATAAATCGAGCAAAATTGTATTTTTAATTGATTTTAAGTAGAGCACGAAAAATTACATAAATACCTGCAGAGTATTATATACCTGAATTTTTGAGCCCGTGCGTGCACGTCATAACATATTGATGACATCATCTCCTAGTATGTTTATATGATCCTTATACAGTCACTAAAAGTACGTTGTTTGACACAGACTGATGCAAAATATAACCTGCAAAATTTCGGATTTCACATAGCTTGGCAGTGCTACCAACAAGGTGAATATGTAATTTTTTATCGTCTAGACGATAAAATTGCATTTTAATGTGAAGTAAAAGGTAGATAAAATACAACTTTAACAGTTAGAATTTAATGAATATATTAAATTAATATTTTAAAGATGAAAGAAAAAACCACAACAGGAAAACTAAAGACAACATCATATTAATTTACATAATTACAATTAATGTAAAATTAAGTGACCAAACTACCTCAGAAAATCAGCACTTTGAAAACTTGAATGATGTAGCTTGTGTGAAATGAATTGGCGCACTTCAGGTATACGGATAAGGCGCATTTTCCTATAACTGATACTTTGCTTGCTCGCTGTATATGTTATTTATCTGTTGAGGCTACTTATAACAGGTACTCTGCAGGTATTTATGTAATTTTTCGGACCCAACTTAAAATCAATTAAAAATACAATTTTGCTCGATTTATTTTAGTAAAAACATTGTATTGAGTACCACATGAAATAACGAATAAATTGACTATAATAGCAAATAATTTACATATTTTTACAAAGAATAATAATTGGAATTGCGCAGTATTTTAACAACTAAATCAAATAAATCATTTCAGTATCATTTTAAAATAACTAAAACATTAAATTTTATAGACAACACAAATCCAATAAAGCAGATCATAAATGTAACTTAATACAGACACAAGTTTAGAGAGTGGAAAACAATAAACGCAAGTAGTTAAGAAAAACAATGAGTTAAAAATACAACATTAGTATGGTATTAAACAATTACTGGAATAGGACAGATATTTGCAACGTTTCAATCTTTAATATCTAGACACTTCTTCAGGCTAAACATAAATTTACATGTAATTAATGAATTTAATTTAAAAGAAGCTTTTAGATATTAAGAAGCAAAACATTGCTGTTTCTTTATTTCTCCATTAATTATACAATCTCCCATAGATTATTTGGCAATAAGTATTTTATAGGATTTGGTGTAAGCACTGATGATTAAGAGGTAACACGTGGGGCAGAATTCCAGCGAAATCTCCCGTTACATTATTTTAATATGTAATGTATGGGTTATGAAAAGAATATACTATTTGTCAAAAGTAATTTACAGTTACAGTTAAAATCTTGTAGGTAAATCAGATGGCTTAAAACGTTTAAGTCTTTTGGGTTTATTATTATCTTCCATAAGGTGCTGCACAGAATCGTTGAGGTGAACGGTCAGTCTGTCTTTGTATCTCGCACTAAAATTTTTAATTTCACTTTTCACTGTGGGAATTTGTAGATCACTTAAAATCATATTATTACCATGGCGCGTCAACGATCATTCTTAGTACTTTATTTTGGAACCGATAAAGCATTGCCAAATTGGAAGTAGCTGCAGTACCACACAGGGAGATCCCATAAGTCCATATTGGTTTAAGAACTATTTTGTAAATTAAGAGATTATTTTCCAATGATAGTTTAGATTTTCTACCGATGAGCCAGTATAACTTTTGGAGTTGAAGGCCGAGTTGCTTACGCTTGGTGAATATGTGGGTTCTCCAGGTTAGTCTCCAATCAATGTGTAGACCCAGATATTTGACTGCCCTCTGAGTGTGGTAGTTGGTGTCCATTGAGTGTTATTGGAGGGAAATTTTCTTTTTTCATAGTGAAGGTTACGTGTTGGAACTTAGCTTCGTTCACTTTGATTCGCCATTTGTTGGCCCACCATTGGATTTTGTTGAGATGAGCTTGGAGATACTTTGAGGCGGCTTGTGGATTGATGTGAGAGGCTAGAATGGCCATGTCGACTGCGTAGATCGCTGATGTCGTTAGACGCGATGTGGGTAGGTCAGCAGTGTATATTAAATATAAGATGGGACCCAATGCGCTGCCCTACGGTACGTCAGAGGAGATAGGGTGTAATGTTGTATTTTCGTATTTGTATTTTATCAAAAAGTGCTTGTTTGTTATGTATGAGCTCAGAAGTTCAAACATCTGGTAGGGTAGGTATTGTTTGAGCTTGTAGCATAAGCCTTGATGCCAAACTCGGTCGAAAGCTTGTTTGACATCCAAAAACACTGCAGAGCAGTATCTTTTTCCTTCCAAGTCTCTGTATATCTTGTCCGTTATTCTGTGCACCTGCTCCACGGTACCATGTTGTTTACGGAAACCAAATTGATGGTTAGGGATTAGTTCTTGGTCGTCTAAAATTGGCATTAATCTATTCAGAATCAATTTTTCAAGGACCTTTGACAGAATGGGAGTAGGCTTATGGGCCTGTATGATGTAATTTCCTTTGGTGGTTTACCAGGTTTCATAATCATGATTATTTGCGTTGTTTTCCATTGACTTGGGAAGTGCCGGATTCTGAGGATAGAATTATATAGATGTGTAAGGGCTTGTATAGCTTTAGTTGGTAATTGTTTGATAATTGTCCCAGCGATCAGGTCATATCCTGGAGATTTCTTTATGTTGATCTTTGGCATCTTCATTCGGGAGTTGACAAGGGAAGGGTGTAAACACTTTGGTGAGATATTCAGCAAAGGCATCGGCCTGTATTCCTTGATTTTAATGTTGACTAAGGAGTTTTTTTAGATGTTTGCTGGCCCTATTATACTCTCGTTTGTCGAGGTCCGATCTGGTAAGTTTCCATCGTTGCCTGAGGCGGCGTTTTTCGGCTATTTTGTCCTTTATGATGATAGGTGTATCAACTTACTATTTTGAACCATGGTGTATACAGTATACAGATTTGCAGGTCTGCGAAATAGAACAGACTGTTCGTATGCTTAAATTAAAAGCATTGGCAACTCTCTGTAACACCAAACCATTAGAAAGTTGGTCATTATATTACGAATTATTATATTACAGGTGTAAATTACTTACTTGTCTCACAGCAGTTAGCGGTATAAGTGCACCATCGTTGTCTCTTTCTCGTTCAAAATACCTTATCAAAGCGGCAACAAGCTCTTTTGACCTTCTGGGTAAGGCGGTCGACATTTTAGCTTAAAGATCCCTATACGTTTCCAGCAACTAAACTCTTCCCCAAAGTAAGTAATTTGTAGCAGCGGAAAAACAACAGTATAACTTGTTCCCAATGCTCCTTATGAAAACAACGGATTTTTAAAATGCAAACTAAACTATATGTCACTGTCAACACCTGTCAAAACCACTATAACAAATAAGTCGTTTTAAAAAGCGACATGCGTACGTGTTAATTCCCTGAGCAGAACTTGAAAACACAAAGTACCCCGACGTATTATAGTTTTTGCTATTGTTCATGGAAATGATGAAATATTAAAACAAAAAATGTACGGCTATAGCAATATATGAAGCTATATTATTAGCAAAAGCAATATTAATCATTATTTTATTGAAAAAAAGAGTAGTTTTATATTTTTCAAATGTTGGTACTGAAAACCTTACTAAAAGGCGGATTGATGACGTGCACGCACGGGCTCAAAAATTCAAGTATATATGGTTCTAATCTATATACTCGTATATAAAAATCAATCGCCGAGTGTTAGTAACTCAATAACTCGAGAACGACTTGACCGATTTGGATGAGTTTTGTTCGTCTTACTCCTTAGGTGATTTAGCAATAAAGAAAATTCTGAAAAATCCTAAGGGAGAGCCGGAAAATTGGAAAATATTGAAAGTGTGTCAGTCATTGCTTAATGGTTTGAAGGGTTTTCCCCATCATGCCATAATCAGCATCAGGTAACCGAAGGCGGAAGAGATAAAACACTATAGTCAAATTTATACCCATTCGGAGTCACGTGATAATCTAGTAATTTTACGTATGTCGATTCTTAAAAATGCAATTTTAGGGAAATAAATGACATTCCGTTTTGTAGGTTATCCTGACATATGCCAATTTCTAAAACAAGGTTGCTACGGGTTTATTCTCTTATATGAAATCAAACTGAATTTACAGGTTAAAGAAAACATAACATGTCGTAAAATGTAAATATAATAAAGATATGTCAGCTGCTACATTAAAAACCTGCTGCGTATAGCAAATTTTAAGTCAATTTCTGTGCATGCATATTCTGTTATAGAATATTGCCATTTGAAGCCTATTTCCTTGCACAATCTATTTAGGGAAGAAACTGAATGTGAAAAATCTCCAGATTCTTCAACCAAGCATTTTTTAGATTTTTTATGGTTACAAGTTCTTTAGCTACATACATTTTATATACAGTGTCTTGACTGCTTCGTCGACTTCCGTTTTTGCATTCTTCACTTTCTGGCTCATATTTTCGGTAAATTGTGCTCTCCGAGATATTTAACGCAAGAGAAGCACGGCGAACAGCGTTGGAAGGTGAAACTGTTGATTTACTATTATTAATATTGTAATCTTCATAAAAAAAAAACGCATAATATTCAAATTAATTGTTGTGACTGCTGGTTATACCGCATGCCCGATGGTTTCTTTTAATTTCCAGTTTTCGGCTCAACAATTTTAGGTTTTATTACCATTATCTCAATAACTTACACGAAAAATATAATCTGACAAATTAGAAACGTCAAATTTTTAAAATTAATTTTTTATTATACCTGCATCAGAATCGCCGTTTAAAGCACGCCTGAGCGTGCGAATACAGGCGATTAAAGCTCGCCGAGCTTTAAAGGTTGTCAAGGAAATGACTGAATGCAACAACGGACATGGACGCGACAAAAACGTAAATAATTCTCGTAACTATAGTAGCAATATTATTATGCCCTCTCGATTTATCACGACAAAAATTATTTCTAAGTTTTTAGTGCGTAATTTATTTCCAGTATTGGAGGTATAATAAAAAATAGCGTAAAGTATTCGTGGATAACTGGTCTTTAAAACACTTGCTGTATTTCGAGCACTCCGGCTACGCCGTCGTGCTCGAAAACTTGCGCGTGTTTTAAAGACCTTGTTATCCACTCATACTTTAATATACTATTATGAATCGACATGACTTTTTTTCAAATTTCTTCCATTTCATCTATTTTACTAAAGATGAACAGAGACAGACAAAAGTCACGTGACTCCGAATGGGTATAATTTTGACTATAATAGCAATTTATGAGCAGCATTCCAAATGCCTTACATAGGTCGTCGCAGTCAGTCAGTCAGTCAGACATTCAAATTTGGTTTGTGTACAAGTGATTGTGGAAACAATTCTTTGTCGTTTTATAATGTCCGGTACAATGCCAAGAGCACGACGAGCTAACATAGGTCGTCGCAGTCAGTCAGCTGCGCGGGTACATACTTTACGTGCGAACCGCAATGAGGTTTTTTGGGACGTTGATTGCGAAAATGGCATTTATTTTTAAGTCCAAGACGATGGACATGACATAAAATTAAAACTCTATAGTGGTGAAACGGGGTTTCAGAGACAAATTATTTTTGGGCAGAACAACGTTTGCCGGGCCAGCTAGTATAGTATAAAAACACACCACCAATGGCAACGTGCGAAAAGACGTAATTCGTGCGCTAATATTAAGAGTGCTACAAACGTCACTTTTGACACTAAAAACTATGGAAAAAGTTGTCATTTTGACACGATAGTCGAAAAAGTTTTAATACACATTAATGTCAATAAGAATGATCTACACTAATTTTAGTGCAAAAAGTTAACTTTTATTACACCAGTGTTATACAAATAATATTGCACGTAAATTTAAAAAATACAAAATGAAATGCCTACTTCCGTAAAAGGTTATTATTGTAGATAAAACGTTGTAAGACACACTTGTAAAAAGCGTGTGTGGTAAATCACTTCATGGAATAAAGCAGGACTTTTTACACTTGTGTCTTAAATAGCTATTAGTTGATGAAATATGTTTTTTTTACGACCGATCAGAATATATGCGGTTTCTGGGCAATTTTTTCTCCAGAAAGTAACGTTTTGCAGGTCAAGATCGGAAAACGGGCATCAGGGACCGGTAAAAGCTTTTATTCGCAACCATATATGTAATGTTAAGATTCCTGACCTCATTTGAGTGGGGGGAGTCGTACATTTCAGCCCGCTACTTCCCGCACTCACTTCCCGCTCAAGTGCGGGATGTGTGTGCGGGAAGTACATTCCCGACCGCTGAGTAAGCAGGGACACTGGGAATCTCGTTGATCCATTCATGCGCGTCACAACCTGTCGTATCATAATATAATAATTTTTCCAATTAATGTTTAGAATAAAGTGGTTGCGAATAAAATAGTATACAAACCTCGACAGAAAGTTTCCTTAGTCTCGAGATAATAGCTGATTTCGACTCTTCGCGTCTTAATCAGCTAACTGATCTCTCGACAGTAATGAAACACTTCCCATCTCGGGCTGTAATATACGGAGAGTGCGCTCTACCACCGATGTGTATTGCCACCGATGTGGATTTGGAACCGACATTAATTGACCACCGACATGAACTACTACCGATTTGCTTTACCACCGACTTGGATTACAACCGATGTGGATTTAGATCCGACAAGAACTACCACCGACTTGGTTTACTACCGACTTTTAAAATTTTTAACAAAAATATGGTATGTCACCAAACTGAAATACCACCGACTTGGTGTACAAACCGACTTGGATTACCACCGATGTGGATTTACATCCGACAGGAACTACTACCGATATGAACTATCGCCGATGTGGTAGTTGCTGCAACACATCTTACGCGAGCGACCGCGAACTTGCAATCGTTCCTATAAATAATTTGGTAACAACTGCAGTATCTTTATGAAGTAATTGTTATCAGTAGCTGCTGAAAGACTTCATATTTCGTCAGTAAATTGTTTATATTGTAATAAAATGTCAGTATTATGTTTTAACTCGTACATAGATTTAAATTCTTTCAAAAGAATGCGATCTTGTTTGATTAGCGTATGGCGTATTTTGGCCAGTAAGGAAATTTTACTAAAATTCTGTAAGTATTAAAAAGTTATATATTATATAAACAGGCGGATGCGTTAAATTTCGTACTACCCACAAAATAACTCGAAATATTGTGGTTTTGTTTGTGAATTTGTTTGATTTGCAGCGTGTTTAACGTCTCACCTTCACACCTCTGCATCTTTCTCATTTATTATCTGATCTATTTAAAAATTTGGTCGATTTACCTAACCGTTAAAGCAATTATTTTCATAGTTTTTAAATAATGTTACTGCAAAACAGTGGCCTACTGCGACAAAAAAATTACTGCAAAAATTTTAAAATTATAGTAGGCTTAGTTTTATCAAAAAAAGTTAGTTACAAAAGTTGTTCAAAATTAGGAAAATAGTAAAAATGTAAATGTTAATCCAAATAAGTGTATTTATTGTCGACCGAGTAAACACACCATTTCTACTTTATCAGTAGTGTTTAGGCGTATTCTAGGTATTATTTAAATTTGCAGAATGCTAAATTAACAGTTCATAAACTTAATTGACAGTTCGTAAACGTAACTGGCGTTCATAAACCTTTTGTTTTCTAGGGTACCACTTATTAAGACAATAATCAATTGTTAATTATCTACATAATAATATTGTAAATTACATATTAACAATACAAACATTTCTAATAAAATATGGATTTCGACTGTTTTTGTAATTCTGAGCAACCTTTGTTAGCAAAATTATTTCAAAAATGTCAAAGTAATCCTAAATGCCAAGATTTCAAATATATCAGAAGAGAAAATATTCAAGGGTGGTAAGGCGAAAAGTGAAACGCACTGCGTATTGAATTCTGATTTGATTATGCTTCTTATTTAGATATGTATGTACTTATTTATACATTATAGAGGGTGTCAACGGAAATGTTGTACTAGGCAAAAGGAAACGTTTAAAATTACAAAGAATCGACTATATCTGTGATTATGTAACCTAGCAACGTTGTTTGTTTTATAATTAATTGTACATATTCTTTTTTTATAAAATTTTCTTTAGAACACGAAGACCAATGCACAGTTTGCTTAGACGAACGGTCAACGATGGCTGTAGTTCCATCTGTCCGGTTTGTCGTGGGGCTGCAGGAAATGTTATACGAATTTTTGTATAGTAAAATCACGGAAAGAAACGGTACACGTCATTAAATATTTAGTTATTAATTTAAAGTTACTGTGTGATGACGTGTACTGTTTGATTCCGTGATTTACCTATAGTTACAATCAAATTTATTGTAACTATAGGTAAATTACGGAATCAAACGGTGAGCGTCATCAAACAGTATCTTTAAATTAATGACTAAATATTTGATGACGTGCACCGTTTGATTCCGTGATTTACCTATAGTTACAATCATATTTATTGTAACTATAGGTAAATCACGGAATCAAACGGTGCCCATCATCAAACAGTAACTTTAAATTAATAACTAAATATTTGATGACGTGCACCGTTTGTTTTCGTGACTATTCTATACAAATATCGAGAAATAAAAAAAACTGATCCTCAGCGGGCTGTGGAAATTCAAACGTATGAATATAATATTGGTGGCACTGTAAGTCTTATGTCAAATTCGATGTTAGCAGGTTAGGTTTTGCGCCAGTCTGTCAAAACTGACGCAAAACCTAACCTGCTCGAATTTGACATAGACTTACAGTGCCACCAACATATTATTCATACGTTTGAATTTCCACAGCCCGCTGAGGATCAGTTTTTTTTAATCTCTCGATACGATTAAAAATTATTATAATAGTAGAAAAGCTTTAGGCAGCTAATTTTCATTACCATTTATTAAAATAGTAAGGTAGAAATATATTTCGACATCTTATTGTCTTCATCAGTTTATATAAAATGTTATAATCTGTAAGTTAAAAATAAGCATTAATTACTATTATCAGATATTTTTATAGATGAGTGAACAATTTTGTTACCTCACATCATGAAAATAGTAATTGTTGTATTAAGAGTGCGAAATTAATGTTTGTAGAGCGTGAGAATGTTACTTCTTTTGACGAGGCGATAGCCGAGTCAAAGAAGTCATTCGAATGCTCTAAAAAATTTAGCGCTCACAATACAAACAATGGTTTTTCTACAACCGTCAAACAAGAATATCAATATTGTTGCGCGCCGTGGTGCACGAAAATTTTTGGCGCTCTAGTGCGCGAAATGCTTTTTTCACGTCGTCAATGGTAACGTAAATAAATATCCCATTTTTTAACACTTTTGTATTATTTTTCGGTTTTAGTTTAGCATTACTTTTTGGTTATTAGTTGTTTATTATTCATCTCTAAAATAAAAAAACTTTGTTATATAACTGTTTTATAATTAAGATATAAATAAACTTACTTAGTTGTTATCAGGTTGATGTAGATGATATGAATCTTGTATTATTGGTTAGGACATCACATTTAAAATTGTGCATAGTGTATGATTAGAAATGTTTTGTGGGTTTTTCAATGGCGTTTTGTTTGTATGGAAGAATTTCGTATTTTTTAAATATATATGACTTCTCTGGAAGAAAAGAAGTTAAAAGTTTTGTATAATAATTTTATTGCTTAGTTTTATTTTAAAATCCTTTTAATAATGAGGCCCTCGGTCGACGTACATTCCCCTCAGGCCAAACCCCTCGGGGTGTACACGTCGGCGCGTTATTATCCATATAACACCCTTGATACCTTAATAACTGTAATGCACTGTTTTGCATGTTTTTTTTTCTTATATGAAAAACATTTAAACAGCCTCCTTTATTTAATTCGGGAAACTGACAGATTGTCACATTTATAAAATGTCAAATTTCTAAGTTTTTGATTATTTTTATGCAAAGTAAATAAAATAGTATAACCAAGCGTCTAAATTATTAGTAATAATTATTTTTTTTATTGTTAGTAATTATGAGACATATTTTTAATTGCTTGTTTTCCGAAACACTTTCTTAAATCAATTCAGTCATAATGCCCGTGTTCCAGTCCAGTGTATAAATTTAAAATCGTGGTTGTTAGAATGGTAAGGAATTTAATTTTTTTTGACAACCAAACTTTACGCAGTTTACTGTCCACTGGTGCGTAAAACTTCATAATTATTTAAAACAACGTCAGTCAAACAAAATGTGACAGTTTTCGCATTTATATGAGCTACTTTGAAATGAGAAATAAACAAAACTTTTTATTCTTTTAGTAGTAGTTTGTATACCAAGGCACTGAAGTTTAACTTTTTATCACGAATGTGGATTTAGTTGCCGAGGCCCGTAGGGCCAAGGCAAATAAACCACATGAGGGATAAAAAGGAACGTCAGTGCCGAGGAGTACAGTATGTTTTATTTGAAATCGTCGGTTGACGTTTATCTGCCACCTCGCCACCTACAAAAAAGTCGTAAAACAATGGACTACTTTAATGCAGATTTCTCGTATTTTAATGACGATTTCGAGGTACTTTAATGCGGATTTCAAATCAATATTTTTATCTGAAATCCAAGTAAAATATGGAAAACGGTTAAAGAAGTAAGGCGAAATAGGGAGTGAAGTATTACTTTATACACCGATTTAGCATGAAATATTTTTGTATATTAATCGGCATAACCGAAATATTAATAATGCTGACAATTTTATATAATTTCGCAAAAAAACAGTCGAAAACCATGTTTTATTCGAAACTAGCTGTTACCCGCGACTTCGTACGCACGAGGTTCGTTCGTATTAAATAATGACTAATTATTTCCCATCCCATCCTATCTCATCCCCGTCTCCGTCCCTTTCCCCGTCCTCGCCCCTTTCCCCATCCTCGTCCGGTCCCGTCCAGAACTGTCAAACACGCGAACTGTCAAACGCGTGAAGGTTAAATAGTCATTAAGTTTTCTGAAATTTTCCAATTTCTGCGCAATTTTCTTAATTTTTATTTTCGTAAGAACCTTCTACATAGTATTAGAAAACTTAAAAAAAAAGATGAATGAAATCGGTAAGTCGTTCTCAAGTTATGGCGTGACCAAGGGAAATAGGGATTCATTTTTATATATCTACATATATAGATTTTTGTATAGTTAATATGTAATGTACAATATTATTATGTAAATAATTAACAATCCATTATTGTCTTAATAAGAGGTGCCCTGGAAAATAAAAGGTTTATGAAAGTCAATCACATTTACGAACTGTCATATAAGTTTATGAACTGTAAATTTAGCATTCTGGAAATTTAAATAATGCCTTGAATACGCCTAACCACTGCTGAAAATGTTGAAATGGCGTCTTTACTCTGTCGAAAATAAATACAGTTATTTGGATTAAAATTTACATTTTGAATATTTTTTAAATCTTAACAACTTTTATAAATAACTTTTTTTGATAACACTAAGCCTCCTATAATTTCTAAATTTTTGCAGTTATTTTTTTGTCGCAGTAGGCTACTGCTTTGCAGTGAAATTATTTAAAAACTATAAAGATAATTGCTTTAACGAGTAGGTAAATCGACCAACATTTTAAATTGATCAGAAGACAAATAAGAAAGATATAGGGGTGTAAAAGTGAGAAGTTAAACACGTTGCATATAGAACTAATTCACAAAGAAAACCACAGTATCTTTAGTTATTTTGTGCGTAGTACGAAATTTAACGCAGCCGCATGTCTTATACAGGGTGATTCAAATTAACTGCGCACCATTGCTATCTTTGTTATTATTAATTTTACTAAGTAGGTTAAATTAGCAAACTAGTAGTGTTTTTGGCGCTGATTAATATGCAATTAATAAAAAAACAATCGAATAACGAATTTGCGACAAAATTAAAAACTATTAGTATGTATTTATCTATAAACTGAAACTTGCGATAACTTCTTTAGTAGTCATTTTAAGACAATAGTGTATTAAGACTTTGAAACAATAAAGAAGCCGACCTGCGATTAATTAATAAAATTAAGCAATGGTAGTAAAAATCGCAGATCAACCCCCATACAGTTTATACACCACGGCAGCTCTGAAAACTCTTTACTCACCGCGATGGCCCTAACTAACTCAAATTTCGGCGGCCTTGGATCGTATGTTCAAATCATCAGCTGTGTGCCCTGGAATGTCATCAAAATAATAAGAGGAACTAACCTGCAAGTGACTAACGTTTAATTATTAAATAATAAAAAGTCTTGAAGTGGAATAATTAAAATGCATATAATGTGATAACAAAGTTGTGTACGTTAACTGAAGGTTGCGACACGCATAAAATTAAAAACCCCTTTCGGGTTATTCTAATAACTGTACCTACAAATCATTCGTGGAATAAGCTTATCACAGTCATTTAATAAAACCTTCTTTCTGTTAGGCTATTGAAAATAAAAAGGCGTGACTGTACCTTTTACAGAGGGTCAATACACATCAAAATTGCAGCTTTAAATACTGAGCATAATTAACTATAAGCATACAAATTCAAATGTGAAAAGCAAGAGTATGTATGAAATTGAATATTACATATTAATAATTGCGGAACGTATGCATTTAAATTTTAAATATTGACGGGTTTAAACTGTATAAATGTAAAATCCAGGTATTGAAAATAATTTGAGATTTAATCCAGGAGTAGCACTAACTAACCTCGAAACATAAGCTGGACGTGAACTCCGTGGATGCGCCGAAAATTGCTGCGGAAGCATCCTCAAAAGGCAGCAAATACGCCGAACCCAGCAGGTGTCGAAAATGCGATAAGGCAAGCGCCTTGGCCTCCGAGATAAACTCGTGGTTGAAATTGGTAATTAAGAGCTAAGAAAAAATGTAATTACTATGCGAATAACAAAACAGAAAAGCGCCATCATACCTGATCATATAATCAGCCCTTAGGAAACATACACTGCTCATTAGATTAATCGAGCGCACGTAATTTTACTTGAACAAACATAATTTAACCAAGCCGGTGACGGCGGGCCAAAAATAGCAAGTGCGAGGTACGAACAATTCGAGCCCAAAAGAAAGCTTGCACTCTGATAAGAGATAGCGCGGGTCGAGAGGGCATCGCGCAAACGAAAGGAACTTGATACAGGTACAAAATACGCTGCTTTGGAAAAGGATTTATAATTCAACTAAAAATATACAGGTTAAGCCTGAAATAATAATTGGATAACTGGCGAAACAATTAAGCGGAGCCAAAAAAATTGTTTCAACTTTTATATCACAAATTCATTTTTATTTCAAGTTTTTGAAAAATATACAGGGTGTTTCATTTAAAAAGATATGTTTTTAAATTTTGTCGCCAACGAGTTATTCGATTGCTTTTTATTAATTGCATATTAATCAACACCGAAAACACTAGTAGTTTGCTAATTTAACCTACTTTGTAAAATCAATAATAACAAAGATTTCAATGGTGCACACTTAATTTGAATTACCCTGTATAACATGTAACGTTCCAATACTTACAGAATTTTAGTAAAATATGCTTACGGCTCAAAATACGCCATACGCTAATCAAACAAGATTGTATTTCTTTTGAAAGAATTTAAAACTATGTACGAGTTAAAGCATAATACTGACATTTTATTACAGTATAAACAATTTACTGACGGAATATGAATCTTTCAGCAGCTAGTGATACCAATTACTTCATAAAGATACTGCAGTTGCTGCCAAATTATTAAGGGGATTGTTTAGTAACTTTACCACAAGCCGCAATGAGAATATTTCTGCAATTATTTGACTTTTTATTTATCACTTTATAACTTCAAACATAGGACATGAAGGAGCGGTAACGTGCTTATAACAAACTAGGTGTTACCCGCGACTTCGTTCGCGCGAGGTTCGTTATTTGTGTATTAAATAATGACTAATTATTTTCTGTCATCCCATCCCATCCTATCCCCGTCCCCGTCCCTTTTTCTGTCCCCGTCTCCGTACCGTCCCATCCCGTCCCATCCCGTCCCGTCCCGTTCCGTCCCGCCCCGTTCCATCTCGTCCCTTCCCTTCCCGTCCAGTTCTGTCCCGTCCAGTCCCGTCCCATCCCGTCCTTCCCTTCCCGTCCAGTCCCGTCCCGTCCAGTCTCATCCCGTCCCGTCCCATCCCGTCTCGTCCCCTCCCCTTTCATCCCATTCCTTCCCTTCTTTTTCTGTCCCGTCCCGTTCCGTCCCGCCCCGTCCCGTCTCGTCCCTTTCCCTCCAGTCCAGTCCCGTCCCGTCCTTTCCCGTCCAGTCCCGTCCCGTCCCGTCTCTTCCCTTATGTCATGTCAACGTCCCAAAAACCTCAATAACGACACCCATATCGTATTTTAGGCTCATTTACCCCATTTCACCCCCTAAGGGGTTGATTTTCGGAAAATCACGAAATACGTGTTTGCTTATTTGTTTATAGGAGTACTCCTACGAAGTTTCAACTCGAAATGTCTATTTAATATTATTTCTCCAATTAAAATTGGAACCCCCATTTTACCCCTTTAGGGGTTGAATTTCGAAATATTCTTCCTTATTCCTTGTATCCATCATAAAGGAAACCTCTGTGCAAAATTTCAGCTTTCTAGGTCCAAGGGTTTGGCCTGGCCGTTGATGAGTGGGTGAGAGTCAGGACTTTGAGTTTTATATAGTATACTGGGTGATAATGAGATTAGAACCATGTTTATATCTTCTTTATTTATGAATAGATTTGGATAAAATTGTATACCAAGATACTAGACATAATTTCTGATTAGCTGATAGATATAGTCAAAATGACTGACTTCCGGTTTTACCGGAAATGATACTAACTTTGATTTTTTAAATAGAACACCCTGAATATTTTATATTTTTCTGAATCTACGAGTCAAGTTACATATAATAGTCTTACCAAATTTCAATTTTTTTAAACAAAAAAATATTTTTCTAAATTTTTATTTTTTACCATAGAAGGCCTTGACTTGGAAAAATCTATTCTAATTGACTCTTAAGAATAGCTATTTTATCAATAAGGTCAATAACAAATCTTTAATAAAAGAATATAATTAGCTAAACTCGTTTTTTAAGAAAAAGTCACTTTTTTTTAATGGCACCTACTAAGGGACATCTTGCCATTAGATAGAAAATGTAATTACCAATCTAACGATATGTATCATGCACTACTTTATCTTTATCTGAAACTGCAAAGTAATTAATTAATTATTTGTTTAAATCTATTTAAAAAACCAATGTTATTGTCACTTCCGGTGAAACCGGAGGTGACACTAACTTTGGTTCTTTAAATAGATCACTCTATATGTTTTATGTTTTCGGAATCTACGACTCAAATTACATACAACAGTGTTGCCAAATTTGCTTTGGTATTATTAGATATTACATAAAAATATTTAAAAAAATAATTAATTAATACTAATTTTCAGTTTCAGATAAAGATAAAGTAGTGCATGATGCATATCGTTAGATTGGTAATTAAATTTGCTGTTTAATGGCAGGATGGCCCTTGGTAGGTGCCATTTAAAAAAAGTGACTTTATCTTAAAAAACGAGTTTAGCAAATTATATTCTTTTATTAAAGGTTTGTTATTGACCTTATTGATAAAATAGCTATTATTAAGAGTTGCAAGAGTCAATTAGAATAGATTTTTCCAAGTCAAAGCCTTCTATGGTAAAAAATAAAAATAATATTTTTTTTATTAAAAAAATTTAAATTTGGCAAGACTGTTATATGTAGTTTGACTAGTAGATTCAGAAAAACATAAAATATACAGGGTGTTCCATTTAAAAAATCAAAGTTAGTATCATTTCCGGTAAAACCGGAAGTCAGTCATTTTGACTATATCTATCAGCCAATCAGAAATTATGTGTAGTATCTTGGAATAAAATTTTATCCAAATCGATTCATAAATAAAGAAGATATAAGCATGGCCCTAGTCTCATTATAGTCCAAGAGCCAGCAACGGGTTTGCTTACAGTATTTTTAACAAGCATGTAACTGTTATGGAAGATCCCTTTGAATATACTGAGAAGGAAACCTGAAGTCTGGCAAGCCTGTGGTGGTGGTTTTGGCCCCCTTGCATCCTTGAAGGATGGAAAAAAATTATAAGCAAAAAGTATAATAACAAGTCTGGCTTTTTGCTATGTTAAAAGTAATCATATCTTATGTAAGTAAAAAGATGCTTTCGCCGGTGGTAAGTTTACCCCAGATTCACATAAATTTGCATAATAAACTTAACCATTTACTGTAAAATATCGAGAGATCCAAAAAAAACTGATCCTCAGCGGGCTGTGGAAATTCAAACGTGTGAATAATAAGTTGGTGGCACTGTAAGGCTGTCAAATTCGAGGTTACCAGGTTAGGTTTTCCGTCAGTTTTGTCACAGACTGACGCAAAATCTAACCTGCTAATCTCGAATTTGACATAGACTTACAGTGTTACCAACATATTATTTCTAGGTTTTGTGTCAGTTTTGACACATTATTTTTGTCCGCCCTTCAAGGACGCAAGGGGCTAAAACCAACACCGCAGGATTGCCAGACTACGGGTTCCCTTCTCAGTATGTTCAAAGGGACCTACCATAACAGTTACAGACTTGTTAAAAATACTGTAAGAAATCCGTTGCTGGCTCTTGGACTATTAGTAGGTGCCATTTAAAAAAGTGACTTTTTCTTAAAAAACTAGTTTAGCAAACTATATTCATTTATTAAAGGTTTGTGATTGACCTTATTGATAAAATAGCTATTATTAAGAGTTGCTAGAGTCAATTAGAATCGATTTTTCCAAGTCAAGGCCTTTGTTTACAAAAATTGAAATTTGACAAGACTATTATATGTAATTAGACTCGTGGGTTCAGAACAACTTAAAATATACAGGTTGTTTCATTTAAAAGATCAAAGTTATTATCATTTTCGGTAAAACCGGAAGTCACCCATTTTGACTATATTTATCGGCCAATCAGAAAGTATGTCTAGTATCTTGTTGTAAAATTTTATCCAAATCTATTCATAACAAAAAAAAGAAGATATAAGCATGGCCGTAGTCTCATTGTCACCCAGTATAGATAAATACAATGCAAAAACTTCCCCATGGTGGAAAAACTTAAAAAATGAAGTAGCAATTGGAGTTATTAATCATTCTATACCGAACAATAAAAGCCAATAAAAGCGCCATTAAGTAAAATTTTTCCTGATGTTGGTTTTATTTATTTTAATTTTCAAAAAAAGTAAAATGAAGAAAATAACACAATTAACGACCGCGTATAAATATAAAAACCAATTATCAATATTTATCCTTATTATGATAAAATTAGTAGTTAAAAATTTAAAATTATACTTTTATAATTTTTGACTAGTACTGTAGGAGATTATTAAGTCAAAATGTTATTAATTAAGCATAATTTTTGATTAAATAAAAATCATTTTGTCGTAAACACGATTTAATATTAAATTGAAATATTTTAATTATACGTTTCGCTAGTTATGATAGCGTCTTCAGTAATTTACTAAAACATTATAAAAAAGTAATTTTTAACAAATCTGAAAGGAGAAAAATTAGATTAGTGAGCACATATGGTTTTCCTTTAACTAGCATACTTACGATAATGAGTAGTTTAAATTTGGATTACGTTAAAGACATTTTTTAAATTTAATATTAACAATTAATGAAGTAAACGGGATTATTCGTGATAATCCATTTTCAATACAATTAAAACAGAACGCTTTAGCAATTTTGAAACCAGAAATGTAAAATGAAATTGATAAGAGCATGCAAGGCTGTTCACATATTTTTATTATCAACTATACCCAAAACTGCAGAAAATTTGGAACTTGCATATGACATAGCCAGGGTCGTATTACGTTAAAATTTGCTTTTAATTAAAATGTTTGTTTGAATTATAATAGCATAAAAACACAACTAAAGTACTTGGTTGATGTAAAAAAGTTTATTTAAATAAATTATGATAAATAGAACTGAGGTTATATCATATCAGTTCTATAATTAATTGCATTAGAGCTTTTTTGTATTTCAATCATTTCCAGGCATATACGTTTTTTTTAGTTATTCTCTGTATGTAACATGTTGGGTGCGTAGAAATTAAACTTATTACCTAGAGATTCAATAGCGTGGTCAGTTAATGCTGTTTTTTATTAGAAGGTGATATATTATTTGTTTTAATTGAGTGTTTGTGCCGATTAATTCTATTCTTTAATAATTGTTTTGTTTGTCCAATGTAAGTTGAGTTGCAATTATTACAATTAAATTAAATTAATTTGATTAGTTAATAACATTTAATTAATTAATAACATTTTGACTTAATAATCTCCTAAAATACTCGTTAAAATTATTGATACACTTTACATTAAATTATACTATTAAAACCCGTAGACACTGTTTGTACAGTTACGGCCAAAAAAGTGGGATGTAAAAAATACAAATTATAACCCCTAAATTTACCGTGTTGTTCTATTTCTAAGTGCAACCCGTGCAGCATGCCATCTTTTCTTTTTTGCACTTTTTCTTCGAACAGACAAAGTCTTTTCAACTCTAAATATTTATACAGGGACCGTCAAAAAGGACTGACTATTTTACTTTCTAGATAAAAAGGTATTGTCATAAGTTACAAATTTAAACAAAACGGTTTGTTGAAGTGTAAGAACAGGAGATTTATTTATCAAATATTGTATGTCAGAAGTGTCCTCCGTCGTTTTCAATACATTCTTCTAAGCGGCGAACGAAATTAAACATGACTCTAATAAGTAATTTCTACGGAATATATGGAATTTCTGCTTTAATGCTTGTTTTAAGTTCGTCAATTGTTGTTGGTTTTGCAATATGAACTTTACTTTTTAGGTAGCCCTAAACAAAATAATCTGGTGCATTGCACTTAAATAATTGAATTAACTTTCATAAGTTGTTCAACATAAAAAACACGTTGTGGCACTGGCCATGTGTCCATTTTGCTAAGTGTCAAAAAATTCTGCAATTGTTTTATACACCTCTCCAAAGCATACTCTTTAAAATAATATAAGAGACATTGCGATTGCTGTGACATTTAATTTTTTATTAGAAAATTAAATAATCAGTAATTTTTGACGGATCCTGTATGACACTCACACTTCACTTACTTTCACTAGGTACAAATATAAGGAAAGCTCAGCCCGAATAATAACTGATATAACTCCGTCAACATTTTATAAACCACCAATCTGCAGTCTTTTAGTCACTTCAGAAAGTCATTAAAAAACAATTTAAATAGAGCTTTGGAATTTTGGGCTTCCCGATAAGCGCCCAACGAACCACCTATATCATAATCCTTTAGCTCCATTCATAGTTTGCTTCCTCTACATAGTACCAATAACATAGCAAGGTTATGACGTGTAAACGAAATCATTTAAAAATTACTTAGTATGGCTTGTTGTCTATCTTTAGGCGATTTTAAAAATTCTGAACCAGTTAGAAACGAACTCTGAAGTTACTAAACAGTTATCTTAATAGGATAGATTGCAACTTCACGGTCGCTCGTGTAAGATGTGTTGCAGCAACTACTGTCGGTATCGGTTGGAACTAAACGCGCGGTGGTAGTCCACATCGGCGATAGTTCCTGTCGGATGTAAATCCACATCGGTGGTAATCCAAGTCGGTTTTTACACCAAGTCGGTGGTATTTTAGTTCGGTGACATTCATATATTTCTTACAAACTTTAAAAGTCGGTAGTAACCCAAGTCGGTGGTAGTTTCTGTCGGTAGTGTTCAATACAGTTGTCAGAAGTCGGAGGAAATCCATATCGGTGGCGATCAACATCGGTGGTTTTGTATACAACCCGTAATATACTATTGCCGGTCCCTGATGCCTTCGTTGCTATGGAATCAAGTGTGTGCTTGTTTGGATAAGTCAAATAATAGATACTAATGTCATAATTTTGTTGAGTTTTCGAAAGTGAATTCGCAAGTTTGAAAGTATGGACTTGGATGTCGTGAAAAAAATATTGTACGATACATGACCGGAAAATGTTTTGCAGGTCTCCCCAAGTTTCGAGGGCGAGCCGGCGGCCCTGGAATCTACTTGGTTCGACCGGCAAAACACTACATTCCGGATTCCGGTCTTGTAACGTAAATTACTATTTTTTACGACCGACCAGAAAATATGCAGTTTCTGGAGATTTTTTTTCACCTCAAAGTAATATTTTGCCGGTCAAGATCAGAAAACGGGCATCAGGGACCGGTAATAGATATTAACGATACAAGTTTGATTATGAGCATCTTAACGACACGAGTTTGATTGCCAAAAACGAGGCGGTGAGCCGAGTTTTGCGGCAATCAAACGAGTCTCGTTAAGTGCCATAAGCAAACGTGTGTTGTTCAATATTTTATCTTCATCAATAAATTCTGGTTCAATGTATTTCTTTATATGAAGCTCTTAACAATACTAAAATTAATTTGGTTAAGAGTCTATAACAACACTGATGAAGATAATAGTATTTAACATTACTAGCTTGGTAAGAGGGTTTTTACTGGCGAATAGAAGGCGAGCCAGTCACCTTCTTTAGCCAATAAAACCTGTTACCTTGCGTGTATTGTTGAATATTTAATTTGTTGCTCACTTGTAAATAACTAGAAATTTACCATTTATTCAAAATGTCAAACTGACAAGCAACTAAATTCATCAATATGACACATACTAAGGAAGACAACTCTGGCTTTGCACGCTATCATTTATCTATGAGCACGCTTGTAAAACTGACAGTTAACTTGTAAAGATTGTACCAGTTAGTAACTTGTTAAAATAAACTTTCCTGATTAATACAGTGACTTGATAAATTGATGTTTACAAGTGAGGAACAAATAATAGTTATTTACTATACAAGTGGGATAACAGCATCATTAATATACGTGTGTGTAAGCACATAAGTATATTAATGATGCATTATCACACATGTATTGTACAAAATTTTATCTACGACTGCGTAAAATTGAGAAAAGTGCATTAAGAGAAATGTCAGATCTGTCATTTTCAAAAATATTTTAGTAGGCAAATGTCATTATGTCATTCATTTGACACTATTTCAGTTACATAATGAAGTCATTACACAACTCAGTTGCGTAATGAAACCATTACATAACTGAGTGGTGTAATGAGCTTCATTACCTAACTGAAATAGTGTCAAAAGAGTGACGTAATGCGTTACTTATCCCACTGGCGTAGATAAAAGCTTTTGCCGGTCTCTGATGCCTTCGTTACTATGGAAACAAGTTTGTGTTATTGTTTGGATAAGTCACATAATAGATGCTAATGTCATAATTTTTTTGAGTTTTTGAAGGTGAATTCGCAATTTTGAAAGTATGGATTCGGATGTCGTAAAAAAATATTGTACGATACATGACCGGAAAGTGTTTTGCAGTTCTCCCCAGCTTCCAGGGCTTACCTGTGGCTTGCTCTGGAATCTACTTGGTTCGACCTGCAAAACACTACTTTCTGGTCTTGTAACATTAATTACTATTAACTGTCATGTGAATAATTCAAACCTGTATCATATGTCACATCAAATTTTAATATCAAAAACTACAATACAAAACAATTATAAAACTAAATAAATGTGTAATTTGCCGAATAGTTATACTTCTATGTATTATTGGCAGCGATGTTTTTAAACAATTTAAAATTGGTTCACATCTCAAGTGCCAGTTAATATAAGTTCAGATTCATAAAGCTAAAAATCCGTGGGCTAGTTTTTTTTTTGTAGCAATAGAACTTTTATAATCATAATCATTAGCAATAGTATAATTTCTTCATTTATTCCCTGACATGATTCGCAGGGCGGCAGATTTAAAAATAACAAAACACATTTGAAGCTGATTGACATAAATTTATACCCTTGAAACAAAATTACGAATTGAAGTAACTGTAGTCTACACAGCGTAGACTTGTTAATTTTCAGTCTAGACAAGAGATGATTTTTTTAGGTCTCCGGTGGAGGGGCTGCAGCCTCTCCCCATGGCTACGTCACTGCCTCCCGGCTAGTACTTTAATTGGGGACGCCGGAAAAGCCTAGTATATACCGATAAGTCTTCAAATTATAAAATTCAATTAAATAAAAGGTTAACTTGGCTTTTTACCTAATTTTTTATCTAAACTTAAAATTACCGTAGCTCCATTACGGTTGAGTTTAGAGCATATGTTTATAAAGCATTTTTGACTTAAAATGACTCCAGCAACAGACCTTTAAGCTATGGCCGTTAAGTCGCAGTACACCTGTACATAATATATCAAAAGGTAATTTTATTACTTTACAACAGATATCACTTTTTTGTTTTATCGAGGCCAACTGTATCAATAAAGACTTCGTCCCTGTTGGTTTTATTCATTTTTTTATTTGCTGTTAGGCCAAAGTTAGACGTTCTTACGATTATATTCTCTGTTCTCAATTCATTTTCTGTAGTTCTTCCCATCTCTCGCTAAATTTCTCACTCATTGTAATTTGATGTAAAATTGTAATATTTTCTCTTCTTTTATAATAATTTCTTCTAAATAGTTCTCTTATTGTTCTACGCCTTTTTTCTTTTTGGCACAATCAAGATACAATAATTTGGCGAGTATGTATACCTACTTTAGAACATTTATGACAATAGCAACCCTAAAAACTTAATGTGTTTCAGTGAATTGGAAATAAAAGAAAGACGAGACAGTTCTGCAGGAGTTGTGCAAGGAAGTGAGAATAAGTTAGTAACATTGAATGGGAGAATAGAGAGGAGTTATAAAATGTGTACGTCAAGGTGGGCAGCATTTTGAATAGATGTTGTGAATTCAGTAAGTGGGAATGGAAGTCAGAGAATAGAGAATCCTCATGGGTGAAATATTGTCTCCCTAAATTTCAGTTTAAGAAATTTGGTGAAGATTGAAGGGAATGTTGAGTTCCTGGAATCAATTCAAAAGTATTAACGAAATTAAAGGAACGACTCATTCAGTCTATGGTGGAGACCTTTAAGCAATGGCACTGATTTCAGTTTGTGCCTACAGCAGCAAATTATCCCACGGCAAAGTCATTTTGGTCGGAATGATGTTTTCATTGTAGTGTATTTATGTGAAGGACTAGCTAAATTTGGTTCTCAGTAATGTGCACAAAAGGAACAAAGGAAGCGTCAGTATCATTCCTCTACATCAAGTTGGAGACATAGTTGAGAGCATGGAACAAATATTGCAAGCGAGACGTTCAAAATCAAAAAGTCACTTCCTTACACATCAGGAATCTGAATATTCAAAGTTTAGTGAAATTAGATGTTCTTGATATTATAATAATTCAGGAGAGACTCAAGTAGAGAATAAGTGAAAGAGTCTGCCAATAAACATTTCTAAGAAAATATCACAATAAAATGATCAAGGCTTAGATTGGAGGTTATCCTCAAGTTTTCGATACTCAAGCAAACAAAATTCATAATAAGGTTAGTTGACTTTGATAAAATGAGACATTATCATAAGCTTTTCGGCAACTGGATGTAAAATGGAATAGTCGAAGCAGTACCCACTGATGAAATTGAAAATTCTAGTTATTATTTGTGTTTAGATTAGCCAATGTAACATTTTTCTATTTCTTTGTATAATTTTAAGTTTGTGTATTTTCGTTGCCAGTTTTGTATTTCGGGCGCACTCGCTCATTTTCGGAGGGTTGCTGGTGCGTCATTTTAAAATCGTCGGTGGTCAGGTCAACCACTGACACACAAATGATAAGTTGGAATAAAGTGGTTACTCAGAAAAGTTTTTATTTATTAACATATTTTGGTCTTTCGCAGTCGAATTAATAGGAACTATGTGTAGTGTGTGTGTAAGAGTTTATCCGGTAAGCAATTAATCAAATTTACAGTCGATAAACTAAATTCGCCAAGTGTTTGAAATCCGTGGCCTGTACGAGTACCAGCGCGTCGATTTCTAAATTCACCTTTCGAGCGACTACGTGGAAGCATCAACGATTCATCCCCAAATAGTATTAAATTAATACGTAATCAAATGGCGACGCCGGAGCATCATTCCTTTGTCCATAGCGATTGGGTCAACGTCCAGTTAGCATCCCTTCGTGCCCAGCAAGCAGCATCTTGGAGCATCTGGCACCGGCCTGTACTTGCAGTTTGCAGCGTGAATCAGCTTCCGGGTGCAAATTGACAACAAAGAAACCCTCAGGTAGCAACCCTGCGCTGAGAACAACGAGGTTGTAAGAAGTAAGTGAGCTGTCCTTATCGTATTTATCCTACTTTTCTTTATTCCTCATTACCATTGCTGCCATTACTTTAAAATTATGGAAGATTTAACGAACTCAATACGAAAGCGTGGTGTTATTAAAGCCCAACTCACGAGGTTTCAAACTTATATTAATTCAGCCTTAAGCAGTACGAATCCAGATGAAGCATTTCTTTCCCAATTAGAAATGAGAATTTCGGGAATAAAACCTATCATAGCTGATTTTAATATAGTGCAGGATGAAATTGAATCGCTTCAGTCTGAAGAAGTTGTTGCTAGTTCAGATGAAAGAGAAAACTTTGAATGTTTGTATTACACAAATTTATCTTTGGCACAAACATTTCTAAAGCAACACAGTCAAAGCACCCACTTGCAGCAACAAACAAATAATTCAAATCGTAGCAACCTCGACCATTCCGGCTTTATAAATCAAGTTCGTCTTCCAACAGTAAATTTACCCCAATTTGAAGGCGATATCGGGCATTGGTTAGAGTATAGAGATTTATACAAATCATTAATACATGATAATGAAACTATTACGAATGTTCAAAAATTTCTATACCTAAAGGGCTCCGTGAAGGGAAAGGCAGGCGAAATAATTCAGTCCTTACAAGTGTGCGATATTAACTATCCCATTGCGTGGAATTTATTGCTTGAAAGGTATGACAATAAGCGGCTAATTGTAAATAATCATATTAAACTATTGTTTAATTTACCATCTATAGGAAAGGAATCCCATATTTTGTTACGGCAGCTCCTTGACAATATTTCTAAACATTTAAGGGCATTAAAGGTGTTAGGTCAGCCAGTAGAAGCGTGGGATACTATATTAATTTATTTAATTAGTGCTAAATTTGATTCCGCCACTAAACGTGAATGGGAGGCTCAGAAAATTTAAGGTGATTTTCCAACTATGGAGCATTTAAAAACGTTTCTGAAGTTGAAATGCGAACTGTTGAAAACTCTTAATATTACGCAGGCCAGCTGGCCACTAGTGAACTAAAAGTTAACAAATTTAAAGGCAAATTTAATAATTCTACAGCAAGTTCATTTTTGGCCACTAATGAAAAGGCAGTTAAGCAGCCTAAATGCGTCATTTGCAAAGACTCGCACAGCATTTATAATTGCGAACAGTTCAAAGCACTTCCGATAGCGTCTCGAATACAAGAGGCAAAAAACAAAAGACTTTGCTTTAATTGCCTAAAGGGTTTCCATTCTAGTAATTTTTGTAGGGCATCAAGCTGCAGATATTGTAGGAAAAAGCACCATATACTCCTACATTTAAATACTCAAAATTCGGCCGAATATTAAATTAGCAATGATGTAGCGGCAAATCTGCCAGTGGGGGAACGCTAGACTTCTGAGGGGTATGGAATATCCCCCAGGAAAAGAGGGGTCCGGGGGTCCTCTTCCGGAAAATTTTTAAAAGTATAGGTGCAAAAATATGCCTATTACGATGTTGCCAGTTTCGTAGCCTTAATATATAAATATCAAGCCTACAACTTTCTAATTCAAACTGTTTTTAATAGTTTGCATATTCATAGCAAGTAGCAAGTCATGTTTGACGTGATATTTCTAAATAATAACATATACCACTAGCCTATATTTAAATGACACTGGAATGAATAATTATCAAATTGTTTGTGCTAATAAGTAAATGCCATAAATTCGTTCTTTATTTTTGTTAACTTAACAAAAAACCAGTGAGGGAACGCTGTTCCCCCACGTTCCCCTCGACTACACCATTGTAAGTTAGCTGACAATACATTTAATATATCAAGTGAAATTGAAATTCTGATAGGTGTCGAGATTAAGCTAGGTGGAAATCGGATAACGTTGCAAAAAACGAGACTAGGATGGATATTAGCCGGTCCTTTAAATTGTCAGCCTTACAATCGTAACAACGTTTATTACAATTTAAACATAGTAAGTAGTAGTTTAGATGTGCAAGCACAATTAGGAAATTCTGGGAACTAGAGGAGTGTTGCGTAACCAAGGCGCTTTCAAGCGAAGAGCGTTTTTGTGAAAGGAATTTCACCAGCACTAGTGCTCGCGACGAGAATGGTAGATTCTATGTCTCCATTCCGCTAAAGGAAACATCGAATAAATTAGGCGATTCAAAATTACTAGCTGTTAAGAGATTTTACGCCCTTGAACGAAAATTGGAAAGAAATCCTGAACTTAAGGAATTATATGTCAAATTCATGAGTGAATACGAGATGATGGATCACATGAGCAAGATAGAAAATGTAGAAAATAGTGTCGTGTCGTATTACTTGCCCCATCATGGCGTGATAAAGGAAGAAAGCCTAACAACAAAGTTAAGGGTGGTGTTTAATGGGTCCGCGAAATCAACCACAGGCATTTCTTTGAACGATCTTCAAGCTGTAGGTCCGGTCATTCAGGATGACCTTTTTTCAATTTTAATTAGATTTCGCAAATATAGATATGCTCTGTCGGCTGACATAGCAAAAATGTACAGGCAAGTGTTTATTGAGCCCGAACAAAGAGACTTGCAACGCATTGTATAGCGATCAAGCCCTACTGACCCATTGGCCGACTACTGTTTCGACACGGTTATGTAAGGCACTGCCGCGGCTTCATTCTTGGCAATTAGGTGTCTTCAAGAGTTAGGGCATAAAAGCATAAGCGAATTTCCTCGAGCATCTAACATAATTTTAAATGATTTCTATGTCGATGATCTGCTTACAGGTGCAGATTCCATCGAAGAAACAATTGCTATTCGAAATGAAATCATTTTGATACTCCAACGTGGTTGTTTCGATCTCAGAAAATGGATATCCCTCAGTTTTACATGATATACCTGCCTCTAATGCTGGAGATTCTAGCGCCCTGAAGTTGTGTCCCAATCAAAACACAAAACGGAGGTCTCTGGGAAGCAGGTGCAAAAACAATAAAATATCACTTGAAACGCGTTATTTGTACTGCACCCTTGACTTAAATCCTCTCACTCCAGCTCACTTTCTGATAGGGAGAAGCTTATTCAGCGTTCCAGATCAAAATTTTGTTGACACTAAGCCAGCAAGACTATCTCACTTTCAGAGGGTGCAGCAGATAGCTCAGCACTTTTGGGATAGGTGGTCCAAGGAGTATATTAGCAAACTACAGGTGCAAACTAAATGGCGATCCAACAACGCAATTTAATTACGCCCAACGCAATGGTCGTCATTCGCCTCTGAAATGGCACCTTGGCAGAATTGTGGAGGTGCATCCCGGCTCTGATGGCATAATCCTAGTGATAACTGTGAAAAGTGTTGGTGGCGTACAAAAACGTGCGGTAGCTAAACTGTGTGCGTTACCCATTAATGACAATTGACTGATTTTTAAAGACTTTATTCTATGTTGTGTTATTAAAGGTTCTCGATTTTTGTATATATGTATGATTAATCATTATTGTAACTGAACAGTTTTTTGAAGTTTAGTTCTTCAAGGTGGGGGGTATGTTTAGATTAGCCAATGTAACATTTTTCTATTTCTTTGTATAATTTTAAGTTTGTTTATTTTTGTTGCCAGTTTTGTATATCGGGCGCACTCGCTGATTTTCGGAGGATTGCTGGTGCGTCATTTTAAAATCGTCGGTGGTCAGTTCAACCAGTGACACGCAAATGATAAGTTGGAATAAAGTGGTTACTCAGAAAAGTTTTATTTATTAACAATTTGCTTCATGTTCCTGTTTGAAAGCCTA